>JAOXJJ010000819.1:9934067-9988702 GCA_025769935.1 Phoenix roebelenii
GCAGAAAGATGGGATCATGGAGGAATACAGTTTGCCGTTTGCAGAAGGATGGGATCATGGAGGAAGACAGAGTAGGGTCGGCTGCGAGTGAAATTTTGAATCGGTCGTTCTCCACTGCGGAGGGATTTGAAATTTTGGAGGAAGAGATTAGGGCGCCATTAGGGCTGGCTGTGAGCCTATGAATCTATGATCATTGTTGTCCCAATTTTTTTTTATTAAATGGGTTAAAACGGGTCGGGTCGGGTTACCCGTTTAATAAATAGGTCAGGTTCAGGTTGCAATTTTATAACCTGTTTATTAAACAGGTCAGGTTCAGGTTTACAATTTTCTGACCTGGTCTACATTTGACCCGACCCGTTTATATCTGACCCGACCCGATTGCCACCCCTACCGTAGTCCCCATCCAACCATCTGAGCTCACTCGGCTTGGCGTCAGACTCGAATGGTTGGCAGAACTGGTGAAGGTGGTGTGCCGGTGCTCGCCCCCAAAGGGACAATCGGCCAGTGAGGGCAGCGACTTGAGCTTGCGGTTGGGAACGACTCAGGGTTGCCGCCGAGTCGGGTCAAGTTTTGACCCGCTATGTGCCCTAGTTGACTCAGCAGAGGACACATGCAGCTTTGGGCCGACCGGTGTGCAGATCGACCCAAAAATCTTGATAGTGGATGCGACACCAGTCGGACCAAAAATCTTGATAGTGAATGCGACCCCGAGCCCTTCCAACAATGGGCCTAGCCAACGTCCGGTTTGGATGGGGTAGGGTTGGGCCTAGCTGCTATGGGCCAGTTCTCCTATGCGGAAGAACTAGGCGGGCCCACTATGCATAAGTGTCAGGTTGGGCCTGATTGAGGCTCGGGAGAGTGAGAGCAGGGGGCTGGACCCCCCTCCGCCTCTCTCCAACTTCTGCCTGGGCGAGGGTGGCCCCAGCCCCGACCCTCCCTCTGGTGACCCCCGACTCCTCTTAGCCTTTGCCAGGTAGGTCTCCCGAGGTGGCTTTGGGCACTGATTTGCTGGGGAAGGTGATCTGGGAGGCCTGGTCGTGGATCCCCGAGAGCTCGAACTGGACGGGATAGTGGCCGTTGGCGGCGGATCGACAGCTGGCCAGGCAACCACCAACTTTGGAGAGGGCCCCTTGATCATCCTTGGGTTGTGCGAATGGTGAGATCAGCGATGATGGGGAAGGCTCGGGTCTCTTTGTGGGTGATGGGGTTGGCATTGGGTTGACCCAGAATGGGGTGAAGGAAGCTAGGGCCCTGTACAACAATGACTAGGGGTTCGACCGGTAGTGCAGTGCGGAATGAAGATCATCACTTGAAACTACAGGGCGTGGCCAAGCCCTTCTTCAACATTTCATTTAGGAGACTGGTCCAGATGCATGACTCGTATATCTGCTTCTTGTGTGAGACACGGCTTTCTAGAGATGACCTCCGCCGAGCACGTCATCGTCTAGCGACTGCTTGGGAGTCTTTTGCAGTGGAGTCTCAAGGGCTGTCGGAGTATCTTGGCGTTGTGGAAGTGGGGGGTTGCCATTGTGGATGTGTTCCACAACTACCTTCAACAAGTTATCATAATATCTGAGCCTAATGAAGCTCCTTGGGTTCTGTCTGATGTGTATGATAGTATTGACTACAAGATAAGGAAAGTCCTTTGGGGTGAGGTCACCAACCTTATCTCTCAGGGAATCCCAACCGTGGTGGTAGGTGATTTCAATTATATATAGGGGCCTAGTGAGGAGAGGTGGCAGGGCCTATACTGATAAGGTGGATAGAAGGGAGTTTCAAAACTTCATGATGACAAATGGGTTGGTGGATCTTGGGTTCTCCGGATGGAGATTCACCTGGTGCAACAACTGTTCTGGCCGCGCTAGGGTGTGAGAGAGGATCGACAAGGTCATCGTGTCACCTTGTTGGATCCAGTGCTTCCCCACCTATCAGGTTCGTCATCTTTCCGGATTACATTTCATCACTGTCCACTCTTGATCTCAACTATTTCTAGCTCTAGCCATAGCAACCCCTTTTGCTTTGAGAAGGTGAGGCTGTCATACCCCTAGTTTTGGGACCTTGTTCGGGAGGCCTAAGGGATGTCGGTGCGCGGAGATGCTATGCAAAGGGTCTCATGCAGGTTGGAGCTCACCAAGTAAAGGCTTTGTAGATGGAACCGTGAGGTGGTGGGTGACATCTTCAGAAGGTTGGAGGATGTGGAGGCGTCCATTACTGATCTTCAAGAGAGGGAGGATAGGAGTGGTGAGCTTCTGAAGGCTGACACGATTGTTCTACGTCAAAAGTTGACTATGTACCATTCCCTCTTGCGGCAATAGGAGATCTTTTGGAGACAGAAATTTAGAGCCCAATGAATTAAGGAGGGTGACAGAAACACTCATTTCTTCCATCGGTCGACTATTATCAGGAGCCGAAGGAGCATTATCTATTTCTTGAGAGATGGGGCACGACAATGGGTGGAGGAGGAGAACAAGGTTAGATAGGTTCTGGTGGATTTCTTCATGTCTAGATGGACAGTAACTCGGAGGTGATCGCCCACTTTTCGTTGCCAGATGTTAGAGTTGGGGCGGCGGATAATGGAGACTTGATCTGGGCTATATCGGAGCAGGAGGTGCGGGGGCTTGTTCGGGCCCTGGCGGAGGACAAAGCCCTAGGGCCGGATGGTTTTCCCTTCTTCTTCTTCAGGAGGTACTAGTGCATTATCCGGAGGGTGGTAGTGGAGGCAGTCTAGTTGTTTTTCAGCACAACGTCGATGGTTGATGACTGGAAGGCAACAACCTATGTTACCCTCATTCCAAAGCATCTGGACGCGGCGGAGTTCGACCACTTGAGGCCCATCAGTCTTTGCACTACCCTTTACAAGATTGTGGCGAAGATCCTGGTGGACAAGATGAAGTCCTTGCTACCCGGTCTCATCTATCAGCAACAGGAGGCTTTCGTGGGGAGCCAGGGCATTACCGACAGTCTTATTGCCCAGGAGATTTATAGGATCTGCGGTGGGCTCTGAGGCGGCAGACCTACATGGAAGTGAATTTAGACAGAGAGAGGGCCTACGATAAGGTTTGTTGATGCTTCCTCAAGCGCGCATTGGAGAGCTTTGGTTTCCCCGAGATCTAGATAGCCTGGGTTCTGGGCTATGTGCAAGGGTCGTCCTTTTCCATCCTGGCCAATGGGACGTCGTCATCTTTCTTCCACTCTGCCATCGGTATTCGCCAGAGTTGTCCTTTGTCCACTTATTTATTCATTATCTATACTGATGTGCTATCTCGCACCTTGCAGACTGCTTGTCGAGAGCAAGAGCTAGAGGCCTATGTACCAGCCCCTGGTGCTCGACTGATCTCTCACCTCCTGTTTGCAGATAACTGCCTCCTTCTGGTCAGGATGAGGATGAGGGATGTGCTGGCCTTCAGAGGGGCCCTTAAGGACTACTGCGAGGCTTCAGGGCAGAGGATGAATCTCTACAAGTTTACCATTTGCTTCAGTCCGAAGATGGAGCTGCAGGTGAGGCTGGAGATTAGGGGGCTACTTGGCATGAGGGAGCAGGAAGGGCCATGGAGCTACTTGGGTGTTCCCATCACAAAAAGGAGACTGCGGTTCCAGAGTGTATTAGCTTGGTGCATCGCGTCCAAGAGCTGCTGGAGGGATGGAGGGTGGCCCCATTATCCATGATGGGCGGGCTGACACTAGTCAGGTTGGTCCTGTGCTTCATACCAGTATTCCTCATGTCAAACACTGTAGTCCCAAAGACCGTGCTAATAAGGATTGAGCAGCTTCTCCAAAATTTTCTCTAGAGCTCACATGGTGGCATCCATGGTATACATCTGCTGGCTTGGGAGATAATCTGCTAGTCGACCTGCGAGGGAGGGCTAGGGGTGCAGTTTCTTCTTGTGAGGAGAGAGGCGCTAATTGCTTGACATATGGCGAGGCTTGTCCTTGAGCCGTGGTATTTTTAGAGTTAGGTGATGACTGCCTGGTACGGACTAGGAGCCAGCTTAGAGTAGTCGGAGGTGCTCCTACATTTGGCAGGAAATCAGCAAATATATGCCCACTGTCTTAGCTAATACCAGGTGGCTGATCAATGATGGGCGTAGTGTGGATGTGGTGGAGGACCCTTAGGTTGACTCTCTTTCGATGAGGCTCTAGACGACTATGATCAACATTGAGGCCATGGACGGACGTTGGATTTGCGATCTTCTTCGCCTAAAGGTGGTTGGGTGGGATATTAGCCGGATTGATCATCTATTTGGGGAGCATCTCGCAGAGAGGGTTCGGTTGCTTCCTATTCTAGAGAGTGCCAGTCCGAACGTGAGGGTTTGGAGTACATACTGAAGATCTAGAGTTAGAGTAGGAGATATCTATCACATCCTTCAGAGTGAGCAGCGCCGGGGGTTAGATTGTGCTTGAATTTGGAGATTCGATCTTCAACCGAGAATGGCCCTATTCCTCTAGAAGGTGGTGTGGGGCCAGCTGCCGACGAGATTAGTGTTGTGCGGGTGGAGACTCGGCATCCATGCTTAGTTTCCTGGGTGCTAGGTGGATGAGACCATGGACCACACCCTATTTCAATGTGAGCGAACTAGGAGAGTCTTGAGGCTCGTCGAGATCCTATCAGATGCTTGGTGCCACTCGGACTCTTTCTTGCAGGCGCTTAGACAGCGGGCCGTCGCCCCCCAAACTCGGTAGGTAGCCGTTAGGGTGACTTACACTGCTTATTAGATCCAGCTGGTCAGGAATGCCTGGTCGTTTGGTGAGAGCAGCCATTCACCTAGATTCTTGTGGAACAGGCCCGGGTACAAGTGACAGATTATCCATGCAGATCTGTCGGATGGACCTTTGATAGCTCGGGGCACCTGGAGCTCTACTTCTGTTCATGTAACACCTCGGATGATGTTTTTCACCTAGGAGCCTTCACCCTCGAGTTTCCTCAATGTCAACTTAGATGGATATATGCTAGATAGTGGTAGGAGGGGAGGTGCAGGGCTCGTCATCAGAGGCCCATACTCTAGGGTAGTTGCTGATGGGTGCCAGATCTTCGGCACCTCTGTTCCGGAGGCTGAGCTGAGGGCGACATGGGTCGGTTTGGGCCATGCTCGGCACATGCTGCGGGCTAAAGCAGTCATGCTTGAGAGTAATCCGGCTACAGCGATTGGCTGGATCCAGAGGACACTAGCAGCATTGGTTGGTGCCACTCTTTGCTTCGAGACATCTGGGCCATGATTAGTGGCGGTGTGGCGTTCCAGGCCATGCATATTTATAGAGAGGCTAACAAGGTACAAATTGGATGGCCTCGTATGTGGCCGATCATTCTAGAAGAGCCCTATGGGTTAGAAAGAGAGAGTTGCCTAGAGTGCTCCGTGATTTTCTGTTCTTTGACTTATTTGGATATATCCGTACTAGAACTATATGAATCATCTGTTTTAGCAAAAAAAAAAACAATCTTCTGTTTGGAATTTGCTTGGAGGGTTGCCTTCAATTTTGTTCTCTACTAGAATGAATTCCATTTGATTGAGCCGTGTTGCAGATCACCTGTTTCAATCACTGCTGAGCTCACCAATGCCATGCAGCAGTTTTGGTGCTTGGTGTGATATAATGGGGAGAGGTGGTGGTACTATACAGCCAGCCACCAGGTTTCACATAGAACAGAGCCGTGATCGGACCAGGTGACCCCTTGGATTTTTCTTTTGGCTCGGCTCTTTTTTCCGGGCAGATGAGCCGATTTATGACAATTCTCCATCCAGCCAGCACGAAAACTCACTTTGATGGCTTCAGGACTCCAGAGTTGGGAGTAGGTGTCTTCTATGTAAACTATGTAAGCTCCAGACATTGTTGTCCAGTCCAAACTAGACATTCAAGTGTAGCTTATGTGAGATCATGGGAGAAAAGTAATTGGAGATTGTGGGAAAAAAAAATGGAGGGCGAGTAATAAAACAAATATGTAGGATTTCCTTGAGAAGTTTCTCAATTTGGCTCATAAACAGGTCTGAACCTGAACATGAGCAGCTTATAGAAGCAAAGCCAAGGTCAGCTCAGCTAGAATGAAGCTCATCTCAGAATTTATATGATTCAAGCTTGAACAAGTTATGCTCCGTAAGCTCAAGCCAAGCTCGGTCAAATATTTTATATGCTAAAATGAGTCTGCGCAGCCTGATGCTTTGCTCAGTTTGGCTCCTCTCACACGCTCTTGGACGTGCAGTCACATGAGAAAGAAATCCAATGAAGGGAAAAGAATAAAAAGGAAAAAGGAACTTGTAATAGGAAGTCTCGAGGAATGAAGATCTCAGCTGGAAGAAACAGGAGTAGATAATGTTTAATCAGGTGAAGCGATCAAGCCATCTCTTTCCATATGTGCATTGCAGGTACTAACTTCTAGTTCCATTATAAATATACTCTTCTTCTAGCCATGCCCTATGACCTAGTTGAGTAAATACAAATTCTACGAGCATGGTGTGATAAAGCTCATTTAGTTTTGCAAGGTTACCAATATTAGGAGTAGCAATGCTTAATCGTTTAACCCATATAACTTATTTCAACATATTACAAATCCAGTTAAATTACCTGTTGATTTTTGGATTCTTGACAGATTTAAAAAGTAAGTTGGATTCAGATTTGACAGTTCGTTGATCTACCATACACCCGATTGCCACCCTAGTCAAAATGAGCTGTCATTCTTGAGAAGCTCATTTTCCACTCAATTTTGGCTCATTAGATTAGTACCGACCCCAATTAGATTGGGTGTCAGCTTGTCTTAGCTCAATCAAGCTTGAAAAATAAAAAGGCTCTTAATAAGTTATGATCCTAGCAATCCAAAATCCTAGAAGGGATGGGTTATGGAAAGACCTTTGTCATTTTTTGCATAAAATAGCTGCCCCAGAACTCAAATTTGCAATATCACGCTTGTCAGCCTAACCTTTTACCATTGCACCAAAAAATAGAAAGATTATTTAACTCACTAGTCAAAGTACAATCCCTATAAACATTCATGACATACACGTAACAACCTTTTCGTGCTATGCTACAGTATTACCATGAAAGTCTTAGGCGCAACTATTCTGTACTGTACTACATTATTTGTAATATACTGCTTCCCCAACCACACAAACCCAGAAAAACGAGGAAAATGCAGGTTCACTGAAACTACATAATTATTTCAAAGATGGTGCTCAACCTCTTTCACTCTTGATCAGGATAATTTGTTGCACTGCTTTTGCATCTTCAAATAATCTGTCATCCTTGAGAGCATGAATAAGTGCTGTTCACATCTGAACGTTCACTTAATTTTGATTGTTCACCAAGTTTCATATCATGGACAGCTTTTCCTGTACATTAAAGTAAATCATAGAAGAAACAGAATCAATTGAATGACTGAAAATATCAAATATGAACCAATTGTTAGCATTACATACAAGATGCAAAAGTTGTCCAGTGAGATGTTTGAACCACCTTGTAAAATCTTCTGAGGTAGAAGGTTGTTTATTATGGTTTCACATAGAAACCCTATAACCCATGATGCTCAGCAATATAGAAATGCTCCCACATGGTACTTGGATGCCTTGATGGGATCCTCACTCCAGCCTCCATCTCATGTTAAGCAATTGACCCAACTTGATTCACTGAAGATGAAGTGGTTCGTAAGGAGTTAACTACAAACTTTGCAGGTTCATTTGAAATTTATGACATGCATTACAACATGGACTATGATATAAAATTTTGAAATCACGAGACTGGATTATTGCAAGCATAAATGTTTTAATGAACTGCAGTAATTATGGCACTGTTCTAGCATTTCTGACTAGCATATCTTGATTAATGATATAATTCCTATGTCAATTTGTTATTGTAATGACCCATATACATCTAGTAGTCATGAAAATAGTTGATACTTGTTTATTATGGGCTTATCCATCTGTGTCTGTCCGTCCATGCATCACCACGGGCTTTTATCAAACTTAGTTCTATGACATTTTATACTATAAATCCATTATAACGTACTACAAATTTCTAGCAGTTTGGTCATCTTTGTAAGTTTCTGGAGCCAGGCTTACCAATGCTGCTCAAGAACTGAAGACCACCTTTTGCTAGATTGGATATACAATAAATGCTTTCTCGATTGTGCATTTAAATTTCTAGGTTAAATAGCATTTGTACTATATGCAACTACTAACAGTGGTGCCCTATATCATTAATTATGCATAAATCATTTTTGATGATTCCACTAGTTTCCATGCCCAAGTCCTCATTGCTTAGCTTCATTTACATTTACCAGTAATATCAAAATATTTATCTAGAAAGATAGCTTTTTCACTGCAGCATGCCATAGAATATAATTACTGATGTAAAATAATTTAGTGAAATAATATTTACCTCAAAGAAAAGCACAATCATGCTGCACTTCTCTTGGACTTAATGTCATATATAAACCCTGCAAAAAAGAAGCCATTTCAATTTGACTTCTACGTACCGAGGTACTAACAACTATCGATAATACTTCTTCAAATCAGTAAGAATCAGAGATAATTCTCAATATAAAACAATGGGCATGCACATATTCAGAACAGGCAGATAAAATTAATTACTTTATTAAATAAAAAAGGAAGTGTCATTTGATTGACACAACACAGTTTTAGAAATAAAATAATTTACTTCACTAACAAATGATGGCACTTATAGAATCACATTACTGCATATTTATATTCATCTAGGCTGGTGCAGAAAACAGTGGGGAACTTCACCATATATACTTCAAAAAGGCCACTACTCTAGATAAAATTTCAGAAAATTTAAGATTGCATTCCATGATCAACCAGTTGTGCCTGCATCCTTGCATTTCCATTCACGTTGTCACAGTTTTCTTTCTCCACATGTCAATGGTGTGCTTGTATTAAATATGCAGGAAACTTCTGAGACAATTGTGGACTTACATTCATTGTATGAATAGTAGCTCCAGTGGTCATGGTGATATTTTGATCAGGAACCAGTCTGAAGTCCATATGCTGCAAAAAGATAGCTAGTGCTACAATTGCTTCAAGCAAGGCAAACTGGTCTCCCACACATTTGCGTGGCCCTCCGCTGAAGGGGATAAATCTAACACATACATCATTACAAATTAGGGTGCATATAATGCAATATACAGGAAATAGTTCAATCTCCAATATATATACAGCAGTATATTGATATATCTGGAATATTAAAGCTCTAACACTTAAGTAACATATGGTTATGATTTACAAGAAAAGCTAGAAGATCAAAGTGAACACTAGTTCAATGAAAAGCTCAGAGAAACAACCTTATGTGCTAGCAAATTCTGGACTATATCAAGTAAGAATTCACATATAGATCTTCTCAATAAAAAAGTTGGGAAAAAGAAGCCATGTATAGAAAGATTCTTCAAACAAACCTGAAGTCAGTGTTTGTCTCATTTGGAACTGGTCCTTCCAGGTCAAATCTTTCAGGCAGAAATTCTTCAGCTCTGTCCCACACCTTGGAAAAACTCAAAACACGCAAGCATGATAAACTTAGAGAATTGGAATATCTGGTCAATATCTCCCATTTTCCAATGAGAAAAATTAGTATGCTGAGTTCAAAGAAGATGAATACGTAGGCAACTTAATTATGCCTCTAAGCTGCAAAATGTTCCATAATTTGTCTGTACAGGACCTACTCATTAATGCAATTATATGTTTTTTTAATGTTTTGGCATTCCTAAGTGTGGTTAGTTTAAGCCTGTCCCTCTCCCTCCCTCTCCCTCTCTCTCACACACAAATTTTCAAAAAGAAGAAATCTAGCTTGCTGGATTAGTTGACCATTTTATTGTGAAATGATTCATCATCATAGTTCCTTAAGATCTCGAGTACTGAAGTAAATTAACATTAAATTCTCTATCCCTCATTTTGCATTTAGACAGTGCACCCTCTACTTTTCCAATATAAAACTCACTATTCCTTCACCAAATAGGTTCTTGTTATTCATTATTGAGCCTTGACATACATAAGAACATGGAATCACAGTAATGCCACTTAGTTTTGCAATAAGAAAGTAGCTCCTATTGTAGAGATCATGTAACCTTTCATATACTTCTTTCATCCTGATTCACATCTCCTTTTGAATTACATTTTCCCCTCCAAAAATAACAGCCAGGTCTCTTTTTATTCTAATTATTGCAGCTTCCCTAAGAACAGTACCTGACCTCTTTCCGTTTCCCGCCATTTCATTTCTAGCTAGCCAGCAATCTTTTTAGCTCTACTGTTGCTTTCCAGAATATTTAAAATATTATTATTTATTCTGAGAACCTCAGCTGCACTTCTCCCACTTCCAGGCCTTAATCATGCTTGTAGTAAGACGATATATCTTATGTCAGAATTGGAATTTCAGTTTCTTCTGTATTTGCTTTTCTTTGGACTGCAATTCTCTTGTTTATGGGTTTTAGGATATTCATTTTTCGGGTTTTGACAATTTTGGTTCATAAGGTTTAGGAGAATGCTTTAAGAATTTGTTGTTCATAAAGCTAAACTTCATTGAGGGCTATGGACGAGATGCCTTTCCACCATAAAGCTAAGCTAAGGTCTCTCCATATGACTCCATGGCTCATGTTTATCAGAAGTCATGAAACTTGCCTTATTATTTGAGCCCTGCTACATGGACGTGCTTGACCGGAACCAACTTTACAAAGAATGGATTCCTAACAAAAACAAAGTACACACCTACAGACATGGAATAAAAAGGAAGGGAATGTAAGAAGAACTAAATAATTTAGAATCCACTAGGAAGATAAACATTTCTATACCATGAAGTGACTTGGTTCATGCTTCAAATCTGATTTTGGGGACAGATGCACTCTTGCTTATACTGGTGAGGTTACATCTGCCCCAGGAACGACAATTCTAGGTGGAACAAACTAATCAAAGGTGAAACTTGAGGAGCAAGCGCTCAGTGGGTTGTGATAATGGAATGTATCCATCATTGGTCCCATGACCCATATACACAATTGTATGAAGTTATGGCTCTTTCAAGTAAACGCAGGTCAAAAACAAGAAAAATGTTGAACTTATATATGTATTAGTCATCAAAACCAAATTCCACAATCAACCTCAATATGGACTGAGAACTGTGTTGTCCCTAGATGCAAGATTGAATGGTCCCGGTGATATTTTTAACATGCAAGAAAGTAAGAAGTGTAGTCTAAATTTTCTGTTTGACAAAGTAGCAATCAATCTTAATATGTATCATCTGTTTGCTTAAGATTATGTAATTTGAAATCACAATATAGAGCTGGTGGTGTAACAGTGACGTCAGAGTCAGAGTGAAGAAAGTGAAGCCAAGTGATCTTCATTGCAGAAAAGTTGGCATTAGCACAGTTGCAGGAAATTTTGCCATGTTTCCAATCATCTAAGCAATGAGGAGACCCTTAAAAAGGCAAGGAAACTATGCATGGACTATCAATCAATTAGATTGCCATACCAACCAACATTGATGAATGCCTTAAGCTTCAAAAGGAGGAAGAAGAAAAGATTATTGAGTCCTTCGTTGTATTGAATAATATGCAGATGTGTAACTTAGTGGGCAGTGATGAGATACATGGGAAAACTAGCACAACAAAAAGCAGCACTGGTGCAATATCCACCCAAGAGAAGATCAAGCTGACAACACCACCCTCTAACAATACTAAGATAATTAAGAGCAGCTCACTGTGAATGCATGATTCATAATGGATCTCCACCAGTGATATGAGATTGTATCTAGTTTGAGTAAAAAGTAGAGCATGAACACAAGTGGCGCTACCATGTGGATTGTGGAATAATAGAAACTTTAAGCAATAGTTAAATCCAATGTATACCTGAGGTGACCTATGTATATTATACACAGAAATCATAATATCTTGACCAGCATTAACCTTATAATCTCCAGGAAGTATGTCAGCAACTTGAGCCCGCCTTATCAAAACCTACAAATTTTAGAGAACTAAGAATTCAGAAATAAACTAGTATTCACGCATACAAAAGAGCATGTGTCATACTGGAGGATGTGGGGATTCAGAAATAAACTACTATTCATGCAGATAAAAGAGCATGCATCGTACTGGAGGATGTGGGTAAAGGCGCATGGATTCATTTATGCAGCGCATCAAGTACTTCAGCTCTTTGACATCTTCGTATCTAGGAAGTCTTCCTTGTAGAACTTCGTCAACCTCTTGTTGTGCCTTTATTAAAGTAGATGAATCCTTTAATTATACAAAGAGAACAGTCAACAGATCCGGAATTGATGGTTCTAGCAAGGTATAAGAATATAACTAGACAATAAGAAAAAAAAATGGTTGTAAGCATGGAATGCCGTACCAGCCGGTACGTACCGGTCCGGTCCTAGACCGGTACCGGAACAGAGTAGACGATTTTGCACGTAAAATGAAATCAAATAAGAATTTTCATAAGAGGCAGAATCGCACTCCCTCCCGTACCGGCCGGTATCGGTCTCGTACCGGCCGGTATCGGCCTCGTACCGGTGCGAACCGGCCGGTACCGGCCTCGTACCGGTGCGAACCGGCCGGTTCGCACCGGTACGATTTTTTTTTTTTTAGAACCACAGCGCCTCGCGCTGTGGTTTTTGAAACCACCACGTACCGGCCGGTACCGGTACCGGTCCGGCCGGCCACCGGTACGCCGACCGGTACCGGTACGGCGGACCTTGGTTGTAAGCAAATAACCATGACGTAGTCATGATAATTCAGGTGACATCTCTACGCATGGTACCATAAGAAATATTCAACAGTCTTCTTGATAGTTTATGCTCATTGGAAAAGCAATAAATACAAGCAGATCAATTGATTCGCTTTTTATCTTTAAAAATTCTATTTTAATTATTTATACTAAAAATTCGTTGTGTCCATTTCCACCAATTAGCAACCTTGTGATAAATAAGCAAGCTGGAAGACATAAGACCTGATTGTGATGTTAGGAGAACTTAAAGGAAGATAAGGCTAATAGCAAAACATCCATCAAGAAGATGATGATTATAAAGCAACTGAGGTCTTTGTTTCACTCTAGCAGGAAGGATCATATAGGTCAACAAAAGCTGAAAAAGAACTTGACCTAGAGGACTGTTATTTTTCAAAAAAAAATAGGGTCACAAAGTTATGATTTCTACATACTTAATCTGGAGCATATTAGGGTGCAGGCATTGAAAAGCAGGTCCCTTAAAAACAAAAATTAGAATAGAAAGAGCTCAGGAAGCAGGTATGTCAGAGAGACTCTGAAGTGGGTGAGGCACCCTGCATAGGAGCTTCCTTCTACCAAGGATCAGGCACTTGATTGAAGATCTTAAGAAATGGAAGCATATTTTTGCTTATCTCGAGAAAAAAAACTATTTGTTTTCACAAATAGTTTGCCCACATTCATGCAATCCACACTATGGTCTAAAAAAGGATAATTATATCATATTTTTGACAATTAGACCTGAACAACAGTGCCTTGATTTTCCATGGAGTGCCAATTGGAAAATGTTTAGAGGGCTATGAAATAGCGTACAGCAGTAACTATCAATTGAGAAGCTATTCACCACAGAATAGCTTGAGAATCACTAAAATCTTGGAAATGGGAAAATAGACCAACAATTGTAACTCCTCTGCCTGCCCTACTAAGCATTGGTACCAATATATGATAACCATTTGACAAAGGGTGTATCATTAGTCTCTCTGGCAACACTAAACTAATTCCTTCTAGCAATCCATGCACATCAAAAGACATAGGCATGTGAACAGGCTTGTATAAATTCACTTCTGTTGACCATTTACTGCAATGCAAGAGCAGTATTCTTAAAAAAACATACACTTCAGGAAGTAAGAATAACTTTTGGAATAATGTAGCAACAGAAAACCCAACACTACTTGTCCCAGTAAGGTGATTGTCCTGTTAAATGGAGGTGATATTTTATCCTAAGCAAGACCTGCAGATAAAGGCAGCATGCTTAATTTGGATATTTGGTACTCTTAGTAGGAATTGAGCTACTCGAGAACCACCAGATGCTCAAATTGAAATCTTCTCTGCAACGAGAAATTCCATTCTCTGATCTTGGCACCCCAAGTTGAATGCATTTGAAATTAGAATATACTTGTATAAGCTTGTTTTCAACAAATGGAACACATGGTTTCCAAGGAAATCTCTTGGCTTTCTCTGACACTTTAGAAATTGAATTCATGTTATCAAATGGCCTAAAGTAAAATTTGATTATATTCTTGGTTAATCTGTGCATCAATCTTATGCCATTTAGATTAAAACTGTCAAAATCATACTGATAAATTAAATACAAACATTTTGTCTAAATCCAGAGAAAAGAATGTGAGGAAGCTGTAATATTAAAAATCACAATATGTGCAAGTGTTAATTAATGGGGATTAAGCATACAATATGCAGAAAATGTTTCAAAAACTTTATATTCAGAAATTCCCTACAAGGAAAGCATGGACTAAATAATACGATAAATAAGTAATCTTCTTCCATTTTAACCAGAATGTCACATGTCAGTTAGGACTTAGGAGAATTTATCATGCAGTCTACACGCATAACCAGTTTACTGATGCAATTAGTTATCGAATATATGTAGTTTTTTTTTTTTATCATTACAGCCATCATGTTTTTTTAACATTTCAAAAAGATCAGTTTTATCACTAAAAATTAGATAAGCTGTTCAAGTCATACTAACGTAACATCATTTAAAAAAGCTCCATTTCTTTTATATAGAAAAGGTAGAGATTGTCTCTAATAGACAATATGCATATTTCTATGATTTCCATCCAATAATTTGATCATAAATACTTGTATATTACAGAAATAATAAATGAAATCAAAATGTAAATATTTTCAAAAAATAGTTAGTTAATTTTCTTTGAATAGAAAACTAAGTTATCATATGTCAAGCTAGGTCCATTCCAATATTGAATCAATTTTCTTTGCAACGTCTCAAATATTTGCACCACAATTTGTATAATTTCTTGTAAAGAAACTTAGAAGTTGTACACAAGTTTTGAAATCAAAATATATATCTTAATCAATTTCAACCAAGATTTGCCAAACCAGTACCGTAGCTCAAACCGGTTGGCAGTCAGTTCGGTATGGTACCGATACGTAACGTATGGAACCGAGATGTATCAGAGATGAAAGATTAGAAAAAAGGAGGGAAAAGATAGAGAAACACTAACCCCAACCCTAAAAGAAGAGAACCAAAGAAGAGAGAAGACAAAAAGGGGAAAGAGGGAGATGGAGAGGGGGGAGAGAGAGAGGCATATCGAAGAAGAGTCAGAATCGGCATCAATCGAGAGCCACAATGTCATCTTCGATGTTGATCAGGGACGACGACATCACCTTTGGCATTGATCGAGGACAACGACATCGTCTTCGGTGTCATTCAAGGGTAACTAGAGAAGGAGAGAAGAGAGAGAGGGAGCGAGAGAGGGGAGCTTATAGAAAGGAGGGAGAGAGAAAAGGAGAGGAAGAGAGAGAAAGGAAGGGGGAGAGGGAGACAAAGGGGCTTGATGGTGACAGCAAGAGGTCCCAAAATCTTAACCCTAACCATCAGTTGAGGCTGGAGATGTCGATGAGGGCCCCATGGCATTGATCGAGGTCGGCAACATTGTCTTGAACACCGTTCGTGGTCAACGATGCTGGTCGGCATCGAAGAGGAGACACACACACACACACACACAGAGAGAGGGCAATCAAAGTGACCAGAGGAAGGTTCAAGAGTTTTCTATAAGCTAAATCGACCTGAATGGCCAAACATCCTGATTTAGTATTGGTTCAATTTGGTACGGGCCAAACTGCCTGGTACAAAGTCTGTTCAGCAAATGTTGATTTCAACATTTAGCACTCTTTCTTCACTCCAAGAGCAAAACAACAATTACAACTCAAATGAGCTGTTGAGCAAAAACACAATATAGACTTGCTAGGGATCCAATTCTAGCATTTCAAACAACTTCAAAGTTTTTGTAGAACTCCTAATATTCTTTTTTTCATTTCTTTACTGTCATAATGCATGAGAATGAGATTATGTATTACCAACTACGTATTCTCATGATGACATGCATTTATCATCTTATCTAGCACATTTTATGACTTACGGTATGCGGAGAACTTTACGTTTATTGCAACAAAAAAGATGTACTAACATAATTGAACTACAAACATTTTTCTTATCATTATTAAAATTTTTGTTCATTTCATTTTTCTATTGCATGCTTAAGGTTTTCATTTGCCATTTATGTTTTAGACCGAGAACAATTTTCTATATTATGTCTTTAATGCTGGCCTAGATCCTTGCCTTTAATTTCTTAATTCTATAAATACTTGAGGAATACCTGAAGCTAAGGTACGCGGTACCGACTGTACCGACGTACCGATAGGCATCGGTACTGATACGGTACCGAACCAAACCGAGCCGAACCGATACTGTACCGATGGAGCTAAAAGCTAAAAAAAATTGGAGCCGGTACAGACTGGTCGATTCGGGCCGGTACCGGATCGGTACGGGCCGATACCGGCCGGTACAGCTCGGTACCGAAATATGTAGCTGTACCGTACCGGTAGGGTCCGGTATCGACCCGTACCGACCGATACGGCAGACCATACCTGAAAAATGAATGCTAGAACTTGTCTTGGGGAGCTAGTGACATTCATCAACCTAGTATAATCACAGGGAACTTGTCTTGGGCAACTCAATGTGTGTGAAAGAAAGAAAACTTGAATGGGAAATTAGTGGTATTATAGGAGAACTATCAATAGTTCCAAGCAAGATTTGCTGTCTCGGCACTGGACTCCGCACTAGTACCATCTTATTATAATGTCAGAACATCCGTATTGGGGTTGGTTCGGCGTACCAAGTGTTGGTACACCTTCCGTACAACATATACCGGTTCGGCACCAATACATACAATAGTTTGGCACCAACCGGTATAGCAAATCTTGGTTCCAAGTCCATTAAAGATAAAAACGTTAATTATCTTATCTAGGGTTTTGAAATAGCAGCAAGAGTCTAGATGAAAACTATATACAAATGTTGTGGCATCAAATACTAGAACTAAAAAAGATTTGTCGAATGATTTTGCAAAGTTTCATAAAAAACCAAGCCAATCCCAAAAGAGTAATCGAATCTACCAAGGTTCGCTAAATAGGTACTGGAGAAGGCATTGATGGTAACCAGTTCGGCATGGTACGGATCTATACATACCATTCCAAAGCATACCGACATAGGAAGAGCCAAAGAGGAAGGGGGAGTAGGAGAAAAGGAGACAGTTAAAGAGAGGAAAAGGGAGAGGGAGGGAGGGAGGAAACAACCTAAAACTCTAACTTAACCCGAGAGAGAAAGGGGGGGCAGGGGGGAGGGGGGAGGGAGGGACTTACTAGAGCGACCAAGGGGGTGGGGCATGGGGAGCATTGCAAGCAACCAGGCAGGTAGGGAGTAGGGGTAGGGCGATGTTTGTGAGTGGGGGGGGGGGGCTCTCCCAATATGCTAAGCTAGGAGGAGGGTGGTAAGAATGAATCACAAGCCATTTGGTTTAATAGGCAGTAGTTGTTTAATAGCCGAATCATGCAGGGGATTTTATAACCATGGATCATTTAATAGCCAAGGGAGTTGTTTCATTTTCAAAGCCTGAACCATGCTGATTGCCGACCGATTGGATTTGGTATGCCCCAAACTGGCTGGTTCAATACAATTTGGCAAACCATGGGATCCACTCATATATCTTAACTCGGGGAATTTAGATAAAATTATGTCCAATTCGATCCATCAAAAAAAATGCGAACAAGTTCTTAGCCATTCCAATCCAACTTGGCCAAGATTTGATTCAGAGTGGCGACTCTTAAAACAGTTTATAATATAACATCAAATGTAACAAGGTTTAATGAAATCATGGTATAAGACACTATAATATGGTATAATTGCATGTCTATAAGCATCAAGAGGGACAAAAGGTTGAGCATCAGGCTTGTGAAGCAAGAGACTAACTATGAATACAAGTGCTAATCATGCTAGAAACTAAAGAAATACGACTCACAATTAAAGTATAAATATTAGAAATATTTCCTTTTTTCATCTGACTTCTGTGCTGACTCTGACATAATTATCTACTGGGTTGATGGTCTGTGCTAGTGCTACTTTAGAAAACCAATTAACAGATACAATGACGTAAGACAACTTATAACAACATACCTTACTTAAAAGATAAAGTGCCCATGTCAATACTGAGCCAGTTGTTTCATGACCCGCAACTAACATCGACAAAAGATCATCTCGCAATTGTACACTACCAACCTGAAATATATGGAAGATATCATGGTAAATACAAAACAATAAACAAAAATATACCTATAGTAATCATTTCTTGCAAAGCAAAACAAATTATATAAACAACTGGAGACCATAATTATGTTATAAACTGATCAACTTTTATCTGATGGATTGAATAATATATTGGCACTTAGGATATTATTGTAGCTTGATATCAACTTTGTGTTTTTAGATAGACATGTCCCAATAATTTCAGATTTTCCTTCTATATTCACTATTTCTGTCTTTTGGTGGGGGCGTAGAGCATATGATCCCAAGAATTATCCCTTATTTGCTGATGAAACCCTTATTAACGTTAGCAACCAATATTGCTATTTTCACAGCTATAACTACTGAAGCCCCTTCATTATAAGGCATGCCAAATGTGGTCGATAGTGAAGCAAACTTTTATTTAGAACAAAAAAAATCCCCTCCATTATATATTTCTAAATCTTAACTTGAGTAATTAGTGTAGCCTCTAACTTTGGTCTATCAACTATCAAGAACTTAGAAGGATAAAAAATTATATATATATATATATATATCTTTGGAAGCATCGTAAGAAGTAAACTATAACAATATATAAAGCAAGGATTATTGGATTAAGGTGCCTAGATATATCTTGCATACTTGATTGGACTTACCAATTCAGCATGTCATCGGCATAGTACAGGGTATGTGGGTCTATAACACATGCCGCATTGATGAGTACTGCTCTGATATGTATAGATACAGATCAACAAGTAGCAGCTGAGTTCATAACATGTCCTTTTCATCTTAAACATGTAGCCAACCATCCTAAATAACCTTTGCATTTACTATAGATGATCTAGGACTTGCTTCCTTTTTTCTTAGTGAGGGTTTGTACATTTTGAACATGACTTGAACTAAAGGATAGAAATCGAAGTACCCCATCCTGTTTAAGCTTTCATGGGGCTATCAGTATATGAGCTTCGCAAGGTATCAACAGTATTAGTACAACTCTTAGAATATATTGTTACACGTGACATAGAAAAAAGTCCCTATGTAGTTTTGTATTGTTATTAATTCGTACAATAAATGTGGAGTTAAAATTAATAGGACAAATTACTTGAGCAACAATCATGTTAAATTACAATTAGCATAGATATCTATGATGATCTGTCATATTTATATAGATAGTTAAAAATAAGTTTATCTGTCTAAAAATGTCTTTACACTAGTAAAAAGCAACTAACATAGACTGTTAAAAATAAAATATAATTTTAGCATGTTAGTTTTAAATTTTATATATGCTTGTATATCTATCTTTCACTATCAATGCATGCCAAGGATCTGCATTATATGCAACTATTGTTCCAGCCCATTACCAGCATAGTGTTGATGCTCAATACTCGAATCCTCGGTATAAAGAAACTTTTGTCTATGATGTAGACCATAACTCACTACAAAAATAGTTTTGGGAAACAAACTCCTATAAAACCCATGGCCTTTTCTGCTCATTTAATATTTTTTAATAAATGGTTTTCTTTCCTCTAGAAACCATTAAAGGTATTTAGCAATAGATTTAACATATGATATTCTAACCAGAGAAACAATATATTGGGAAGCATTCTATAAGACACATTTAACACATGATTATGGAGAGCCTCATGACCTCCATAGTCTATGCAAATGTGCCACTACCACATGGCCCAAACTTAATTTTGAAGCGCCACATGGCCTAAGCTTAATTTTGAAGCTAACATTTCAAGATTTTCATTGCTCCATTTTTACTGTAGTTATAAAATGATATGGATTAAAGCATGGTTTCAAGTGCCACTATTGGTAAGCATGCCAGCCACTAGATGGCACCAGGGTCCAATAGGATTTGTGCCGTCCTTCATCCCATACCCAATCCCCTTATAAACAATCAGTTAAAAAAGAATTGACCAATAATCAACCCATTTTCTTACATAAATCCTTACCTAACCCACCAATTCAGTTAAAACTTCTCCTGCCGATTATGTCTTTTGGAAAATGAAAACAAAAATGTTAATAAAAAAATTTCTAGGGTTATGCATCTGAAAAGAGAGAGAGAGTAAGGAGAATAAATTAAAGTCAAGGAATTAAAATGATAAATCCCACATTGTCCACTCCACTTTTCTCTTCAAGTATTTTTTTTGTTTTTCCTTTCAGCAGTTACTAATACAACCTTCCTATTCACTGGAACTGAGACTTGGCTAGCCATGGCCCACCACACCATTATTTGGGATTTAAGGATTTTCCAAGACATGGTGATCTGTCGGGTCCAGAAGTCAACCAAATCTAACATTATAATCAAGTTGGTCTCACATAACCCAAGCCAGACCCAATCACTAAAAAAAATCTTAACCCAAATCCATTTATTGGGCAGGGTGGTGAGTTTAAAAGTCAAAAATTGTCACCCTTAGCTAGCATGGCATGTGCTATGCTAGCATACCCACTGCACCAAGCTTATTTTTTTAAAAAAATGTGTTTTAACAAAAAATTTCTAAAATAAATTAAATGGTATCTTACCAACTTATGTCAAGTTCCAGTAATGGTCCCATGCCAGTCAACTTATGCACAAGCTAGAACTTGAAAACTTGAATCAATGATCAATATTTTCATGTGCAAAGAACATCTGAAATATGAAACAGTGGTGGTTGAAACAAGATCCAAGGTATAGCATTATGTTAAGTTGCTATATGTTGGTGTTAATTCAAGCTGCAAAACATTGTAACGGCACCTATCCTCACCACAACTTAGTCTATAAGATGCCTCAAGAAGCTCAAGAAATTGTTACACAAGAAAAAGTTAGAATAACATATAATTAAGCCTCACACTTTCGCTTATATAGATCTAAGCCATGGGATAATAGAGATAAATCAAAAAAGTCTAACCTAATATAGCACCTTTTACCAATACTGGATCATAAGATTCTTCCTAGTAAACTGTAACAAATAATAATGTTCAATATATTATATGTTATATGTTTTTTAAGAGATTAACAATACATCCAACAGACCATATGATCAACATACAATATAAAATAAAATATTTCAATAATTGACCTAAGTTAAAAAGTCTATTCCACATCACCTTGATTTTGTAAATTTAAATAGCATTATACTTAATAACATATTATGAAATTAGGGATAGAGATGAGAAAGAATTAGAAGAAGAAAGAAAAAAAGAAAGAAAAGCCGAGGAATTAGAGAGATGGAAAAAAAAATTGATCAAGAACACATATGGAAAGTAGTTTCCATCCTTCCTATGTGCGGCATGTGAATCGGGAGATTTGGACATAATTTTAGCAAGTGATTACTTCAATAATAAACTGAAACATGAATTGGTCCAACAAAAAATAACAACGGTAAGGGAAATAACATAATCCACCACAACTATATTCTACTCAAAGCATAATAAGAAATATTTCAGTCACAAAGTAAATGGCAAATGTGACTTTAAGAAAATTACAAGACCTCTTCACGGCTAGCTAGTAAAAAACGAAGGACGCTAGGATCTGACTCATTTACATACTCCTCCCCATCAATTTGTTCATCTTCAGCCTCTACAATCTCTTTGCACTTTGTAATAAGTTCTTCAACAGTCTTTCTTATTATGGTAACTGCTTTCTCTGCCTTTATCTGCCTAGGTATTATCTTCCTTAGAAGATAGATCTGCTTCAATATAATTACAAATAAATAACAGTAAAATTTTGAGATAATTTGAGACAGCAGACATGAGAAGAAAGTGTAACTAGATGTGAAGTAATAAGAAGTTGAATCATGTCGACTCATATAATCGCATCACAGATAGTAAGAAATATTTAACCCTACCCAAGATTTTATGAAAAAATTTATATTGCTACTTACTAGTAGTCTAAATCACATTTCTAACAAGAACCGTGCTTTACTAACTTTAAAAATTTTTCCTCCCTCATTCTTAGAAAAATACTAGTATATATGTGGTATCAAAAATCACCAATAAAACTACATATAATAGATAAATGTAATTTAAATAGTATATACAAAAATGCACATATCAATATTCAAATCAAACAGAAAATTTTCATAACATGGACAAGAAGTACAAAACATCAATTTTGGAGCCAAGAAATCCATTTAAATGACAGGTGATTATCTACAGATAACTTGTCATTAATGCTTGGTTTTCCTGAGTTCCAACTAATGAAGATTATTAGAGTCTTATGGAAGAACTATTTGAGCTACTTCATTGGAGAAATTATATGTTCTGTCTCCTGCCAAAGACACAAGACAGGCTTGGGATCCACTGCATGTGATCAAATTGAGGAAAAAAAATTTAAATTCTCAGAGTTGACAATAGTATTTCGTATTAACAGCATTTGGCATGGACAATTACATGTAATGCTCCAATTTTAACATTTAAATAATTAATAAACATAAATTGAGGTATTTTTCTCTAACTGGTGATATATTGAGGTTAGAAATACACTCTTTTAGTGAGAAAGTCTAAACAATTCTTAGGAAAAAGAGAGAGGGAAAGAAAGTTCACCTTACAAACTTAGGATATTTACTATTGGTTCCCACTATCATAAAGTCTGAAAGCCAAATTGGAAAGAGAAAAATGATGTGACAACTTGACAGTTGTGAAATCACAAGAGTTAAGTTAGCAAGCAGTAGAAATGTCTATGAACATCCGCAGCACAGAGAGATTGAGCAAGAATACTAGAAGGATGGTAGATAATGCCACATCACTGGAAGAAGAGTAAATAATGAAACAGGTAAGTACTATTCTCGAGTGCAAAGATAAAATTGCTTAAACATGCTTACAAGAAAGAATGCATTTTAAGGATGTAAAGCATTTGGAAGCTCAGTCAACATAATTTGTATATTTTTCACTTAATATCTTCACTTTGTATGGCAAAATATTTAGCATGTGGCCATGTGTGCACGCATGCAGGCACACACCCAAACAAGCACATGCACATGGGAAACATTGTGATTTCTTGATCTTCAATTCACTAAATACCACATATAATGCAAGGTGCACTTATGAATTGTAATAAGGATCATAGAAATTGATAACCCTATGTTTCAACCCGTACAACTGGTCATTATATGCATCATTTGGAAGTACAGTTTCTGCTAATGCAGGGTGGATGTATATGGTAAAGATGTGCCCTTAGAAAGGTGGACAGCAGTTGGATCTTCCGTCAGAATTTTTCTTTTCCTTTTTCTTTGGTACATAGAATTTTTCTATGGTACATGTGCCAAATATTGATGTCACTGATATCTGATAATAGGTTAGTTTCTCCAACGGATCCAAACTAATACTCCAAAAAAGATGGATAGTCATCATAAGATTTAAAAAAATAAAGAGATTATTTCTGGATCCATTACTGGAAAGTAATCAACAAGGAAAGATACAAAATCTTACGTTAAGTATCTCACTTCTTAGAATGTTCCTAATAGCAGCCATGGTGGATTGTAGTGGTTTAATGTTACAAAAGAGTTCAGGCTTAGCAGAAAGCACAATAAAACAAGCATAAGATCTCAAATTTAAGTCTTACTTCAGTCAAAAGTAACGTGCCTATAATTAGAAAAACATTACATGATCAAATAAAGCTGAAGAACAAAGTTTAGAAAGAATCAGGTATAATATAGTGATAAACATCAAGAATAAGAATTATTAACCTTGTCAAGTATAGTAAATTAGAAAAAGATACCTGGATAATAGAAACTGCAGTCAAGAAAGTAAACTCTAAGGGGGAACTTGGTGACCCAAATGGGATCACCACGAGTTACTCCACCATCAGAGAACCTTAGAATGCAATTTTTTTAGCCACTTTTATCTCAGATAAAGTACATCTCTCATGAGTCCAACATTCAAGAAGAAAACTGGCTTCAGGTAAAGAAAAGAGAAGTGACATTAAAAAAAGCAACAAAAAGTGAGAGGCAAAAGTAAAGAGTATAGTGTACTCAAAAGGCTCGTCCTCTTCAATCTCTCACTCACTCTCTCTCTTCCACATTCCTTCACATTATTTTACCCCATTCTTGTTCTTTTACGCCTCAAAGTAGCCTCTTTGCTTATGAGTTTCTGCAAAGTTGGCAGGGAGTCAAAACAGCCCCTCTCCTTCATTCACATGGAGACTCCATCGTGTGGAGTCTCTCGCAAAAGACCATGCCAATCATGAAGGATATTTTGGTCAGCATATCTCGGTCCAATATCACCGTGCTAGGATGATCTTGGATACCCATCCTGAAAGACGAGTTTTCCATCATCGAGTTAGGCAGTGATTTGAGAAGTAGGGATGATTTGGGATCACTGCCACATAGAATTAGTGGGATGCAACTAAACAAAATGCTCTCATCACCTCCACCCGAATCAGCCTTGATCCTGGGTGGATCACTCCATACCAAATGTCCCCTAAAGGCAACATTGTATTTCGGTCAATTAAAATTAATAAATAACGAAAGGTGACAAGATTTCTATTTTCTACCATGCAACTAGCTTTATATATAGCCAACAAAGCTGATAGCTCAACTGGTTAGTGCCCATCTCACTATGTGAGAGGTCTCACGTTCAAACCTGTGTGGTGGAAAATAACCACCATATTCTCACAAGGGAAAAAAGAGAAATTATCTATATCTCTCTATTACATAAAAATTAAGAGAGTGCCCTTCCATCTTTTCTAGATTACCTAGACAATCCTGGTTATATATAAATAAGGAAACAAAGTTAAAATCTCAGATTTAGATAAATAAAGAAATTTTACCTAATTACAATCATAGCAATAAGCAAATCAAAAACCAAAATCTTGGCTTCCAACAAAATAAGAAAGAATTTAAGGAAAAAAGATTACAAACATATAACGAAAGGGTCATAACAAAATATGTAACAGAAAACAAACAAGGACAAATTGAAAATACCAATTATAAACAAACAAGAAAATGTAATATTCCTTTTTGGTAAGATCATACCAAAAAAAACTCTGTCTATGTTGTTCCCTCAGCGCCATTTTGTGAGAATAATAAATAAAAATTTAAAATTTAGAATTGTGTTGTAAACACATAGAGAAAATATCATAAAAAATGTATGAGAGTAAACAAATTAGAAAAAATAGAAATAGCAGTTGTAGATGGATAAGGAAATATTTGATTATGATATTTGTGAGAGTAGATATATATGGGGGAGAAAAACAAAAAATATCAGCAAATATACAAGAAAAATCTAATTACTTTTTTAAAATTATTCTATAATATATGTACTACTACTTGAATTTTTATATTTTATTCTTTTTAAAACATGCATTGCACATGGTCATTGGTCGGTGAAATATAACTTTAAGAATCAAAATATGAAAAACAAAAGCTGATGAAATAACCTGCCTTCCAATATGGCAAAATGTCAGTGGAGCGAGCCTCCGCCTCTTTTAATGCAGTGTAAACTGCATCAATCACCGGACTATCTGAAGTAAGCGAGTCAAAATTGTAGTTGAATAGAGACAAGCCTATCACATCTAAGGTCAATTGAGAAAACTTCTCCTCCATGTTTACTGCAGCACCATTTGCAGCGTACGGCCGAAGCTTGTCCACCAATCTTTGGGCACATTTGCAGAACACCTTATCTACCATAACCGACAAATATTTCTTATGTAGAGATGGAACAACTGCTCTGCGCCTCGCCTGCAATACATTTCCATCATCCATACACACAACCAGATGCAACATTTATTCATATTTGCAAGCAAAGATCTTTTTTTAATAAAAAAAGTTTAAAAAAGAACCATCAAATCTGAGATTTCGAGAAAAACAAAAGTATAAATATCGAGGTCCGCATTCTCGATAGCGGATATTGTATCGATATTTTACCCATACGGTTAGCATGATATGCATCATATAGATTGGTAAGCACCTTGATATAGATCGATATGCTTCGGCACAGGATAGCATAGGGCTTGTACTAAGCTTCGTACTAGTTTTCTCTTGTTATGGTATGGTACACCCAACCAGGCAAAACAGTATGAGGCAGTACGGCCGACCTTGAATTAAACATTAATTGCGCGACAAAGATATGCGGATATGTCGGTGCTCATAATTCCCTTCTTCTTGATTCATCCAATGAGAAAGGAATACAATGCTTATAATTCTAATAAATATAGAAATAGGGAGAAAGGGAGAGCAAACTATATACGGTCCAAAGGGAGTCCTCGGCGATGGCGAAGCCGGAGCCGAAGAGGAACTGGGAGACCTCGGAGACGAGGCCCTTGGCGTACTTGGTGCCATAGCTGCGGAGGACGTGCTTGGCGATGGCGGGGTCGCTGACGACGACGAAGTTGCGGGGGCCGGCAGCGAGGCGGTAGATGGGGCCGTACTCGAGCATCCACTTGAAGAGGGGGAGGAAGAGGGCGCCGCCCAGGAGGTCGGAGACGTCCTCCAGCTTGGCATCGGCCACGGGGATGCCGGAGTCGTCGCGGGGGAAAAGGGAGCGGGCGAGGCCGGTGAGCCAGTCCGGGCTCAGCCAAGAGCCCGAGCCGCTGCCGGTCTTGGTCTTGGTCTTGGTCCTGGGAGGAGGGTTGCCGAGGGACGAGGCCGTGACCAAGGGAAGGGGTTTTCTTCTGAAGAAGAAGCGGTGGTTGGGAGTGCGCCGCTGGGTTAGGGTGGGGAGAGGAGACAGAAGAGACGGAAGTAGAGAGGAAGAGGCCATGCTTAGTAGTTCTCCGACTCTCTTAAGCTCTCCAATGCTGCCTTTTGATTGAAACGATGAGGTTGGTCTGGGGGTGAGCTGTGGGCGGAGCGCTCTGAGCTACAAGTACGCGGCTCCTACGGCGCAAACGCTCTTTCTCCCTCTCTCTCTCTCTCTCTCTCTCTCTCAGTTTATTATGCTGTTGCAGCCAAGGTTAACCGCTGCATTGATGATTGATCAATAGTGGTGCGCCAAAGGCCACGTCTCAGCCTGAGAGTCAGCCTTTTCAACGGGCAACAGATTATCCAACAGATCCAAACCAAATTCAAATTTTTTGAATTAGGTCCGAATTATACATAAACCCGACCCAACTTAAATGACCGTTGGATCAAAAACTGTAGCGATGGACCCAGCCCGATCCAATCTGATCTTCTATCGAGTCAGTCTGGGTCCAAAATTAGGATCCGAACAAAAAATTGAGTTGGATCGGGGTCATTCATAATTCGATCCAATCCGACCCATTTCAACCCTAGACGCAATATACTAGAATAGTTGAATACCGAGTTGCCATGGCAATTTTAGTGTGCATGGGTTTTTCATGTGCACGAAGTGACCCCAAAGCATTTTCCTTCTTTTTAAGGGTGCGGTCTATCATAAAATTTATTGTTACTGAAATATTTTTTAGAAAAACTCATACTTGGATATATAATGTTAGAAAAAAAAATTTTACATATTTGATTGACCATGCAAAAATAGTGGCTTATAGTTGATTGAACATTTATTTTTTTGAAAAAATTATATAAATTGCACGTTATATCTTAATAAAAAAAGAGATCTTACACTGTTTTATCCAAAAGCTTAAGAAGATTTTTTGGAGCAAAAATTATTCCGATTTTTAGCCGGCGGATATTGGACTTTTTCATGCCCAACATAAATTTTTTTCCATGAAATATGTAAATCTTATTTTCATAACAAAGCTACTTAACTCTTCCTTTTGAAAGCTCCAACCAAATATAGGATTTTTTTTTTTTGAGCATACTTTTCACCCTCCTATTTCTGCAAACTAAACGAGTACTATTTGTTTTGAATATGGATGATGCCAAGTTAGCATAGTGGGGTGTGTTTCCAACTTTTTGGAAAACTCCTTTGGTCTTTCACCATGTATCTCGAGAGAAAGAGGAACTATCAAAAAAAAAAAAAAAGGCGAAAGAACAAGTGCCTAATGTGCCAACAGGATAGGGTCAAAAATAGAGCATCATCCATGAAAAAAATAAACAAGTAGAAGAAATTAAATTAATAAGAAAATGTAATAAACCCTAGAGCCATTGATTGTCTCTACTATTTTCTCCGCCACAGTTTACTCTTTTTATAAATTGTTAGCTACATAGTTTTCTTATCATTTAAATTTTGAACTAGTTCTTAATTAAGGTAAGGCAGATTGCACAACTACAACCATTCTAGAGGTTTGGGATTGGATTTTAAGGATTTAATCAATCCATGATGACCCTCTCAATTTGAAAACGTCCCTTCATTAGTACAAAAAGAAAATCAAAAAAATCACATTTCTATTTCTTAATTAGTTTCCAAATAAAAGTTGATTCCTATTTGGTACTTTTTTTAAAAAAAAAACAAAATATAGAATCCAATGTAGAAAATATGTTTGGTTACCCTATTTTTGTTTCTGTTTTTTTTTAACAACTTTCATTATTTTCAAAAAAATATGAAAGTAAAAAATTTTTACTTTCAATTTTATAAGACGTAGGTTTTCACCCTTCTCCTTCCAACCTCTCTTCTTTTGTCTAATTTTATTTTAGCTCTATCACCTCTATCTAACCACATCGTCTCTCTGAGCCTTGTTGGCTATCTTTGTGCCCAATATCGAGCTATCCCCCATCTCCTACCATATAACCAGCCCCATCCCCACTTTTTTTCTCCACTGCTCCTTCAAATGCTTTAGCTTTGACGATAAGCTCTCCATTGTCCCCGATCATGTCGCCGGCCCCCATTCTATAAAAGAAAAAGGTGAACCAGACCTATCTTTTGTTGCCAAAAATCTTAAAAAAAATATAAATAGAATTTATGTTTCTAGATTTTTTAAAAAAAATAAAAATGACAACAATGTTAAATGCAGCCTTAATGTTTACTTAATTTCTCTGAATTGTAATAGTTGAAACTTAGTTCCATTTGGAGTTAAGGGATTAAAACTACATTTAATCTTAAATTTGATCCAATTAATTTAAGGGATGGAAATATAGAATAGTATTGGACATATCTTCAGTAGTAAAAGTTAACAACAAAGTTTAATATGAATAATTAGTAATTTACAAAATGATAGAGAATAAAACATCAATAAAATATTATTACTAATTGGAAATTTGTTGTTTAATAAAACTCTGATACAATTTCCTTTCTTTGTAATATTTTTGTTACTTCAAACTCCTTTATTTCCATACTTGGGGTTGGTTATTATCAAGTATAGATACCAAAGTACAAATTTTGGTAAGCCGTTTCTTGATGCACAAGAATAGGAATCTTCATAATGTAACATCTACAATCTAGTGTATTTTATATTACTCATAAATCAAATGTCCAAGTGATGATTTGCAATGTTAATATTCAAATGATCTTTGACATTGAGTGAGATTCATGCACTCTATTTACAACAACATAATTTATAGCATAGGTTGCAATTAAATAGATATATTTAGGGACCTTTTAAATTTGTCTTGCCAGCATTGTGTTATCGTAGGTTATACCTCTTAGTAGTATATCCGTATTATGTTCTGGATTTGGGGCATGACAATCACTAATTTGCCTACCAATCAAGTAAGTTTAATTTTTGAACAATATCAACAGTTACATGCTGTAGCACCTCTCTGTTCACCACTCTGGCGCAATAATCAGGAAATAGTGCAGTACATGAGAGGTAAGTGTTGTCAAATGACGCCCTGGGTACTGCTCAACTGATTTTGGCTTTAATACAATACCAGTTGACTAAGCAATAGTATAGCAGGTGATCTCTAGCATTCATTTATTTTATTTTTTTAACTGGAACTAGAATGAGCTACCATTTCTCATTTTCCTTTTTTGCTGATAGAAACATTCTATTATGAGCAGCTTTATTGGTGACACACAAACACCAGCTCCCATTTGTGATCCTTCCCTTCCCGGCCCTAGACTCCCCACTTCCCCACCATTACTAAAGTTGCGAATAGAACGGCTTGAACTATGATCCCTCGGCCTGACACATTTTGGCCCAACTCAACCCAGAAGAGCTGTGGAGCTGGGTCAAGTTCAAGTACTCGACCCATTCCACGTTTTAGGGTGGGCTTAGTTTTCATAAACTTTGACCCCACCAAATTTAACCCAAACTATATACCATATGGATCTATTTTGGATCTTATTAATTATCGACTCGACCCAGCCCAACCTGAATTAACCCAAAAGAAGATTTGAGTTATTTTTTCTTTTCTTCTATTAAAAAAAAAACATTCAAACTAACCTCGAAAGACAAACAGTTAAGGTTACTAGCCTTTTGAAGTAGATTGCAGCCCTATATAAATATTTATTCATGGAGTTTTGACCATGTTAGAAAATAATTTTGTGGCAATCAAAATTCAATTTGATTCGGAAGGAAGAACAAAATTTTCTTCATGAAATTGTAAGAGAGAGTTTAGATCATACATAGTCTTGCCCCAATCAGAACACTCACTAGAGAGTGCCCAACTGCAGTACATGCTATACCCATCTGCTGTAGTCCGAAATGACTAATCAAGTTGCATGATGAAGGATACACTTAACCGTATATTAACTGCAACTGCAGGGGAAACCCGAGTGCAACGTTTCGTCCGGCAACACCATCTGGGTTCCAAGAGCAGTTGATCCATTATAAACCAACCCCTCCTATTATGAGCAGCTTATATAAATGGTCAAATGTCAAAATTTCAGCTTGTCCAGACTCCAGAAAACAGACCATTCAAATTGAGAATTCAAACTGTTAAAACATGATGCAAATATAGATAGATTTAAACTCACTAGGTTTTGATAATTAGATCATAGTGCAATATAGCATCATGCTATTAACGAGATTATCTTCTTTATATATCTCTTTTATAGTCTAAACCAAAACTTCGAGAGGCATCTATTCCAACCAAGATTGCTTGAGAGCCAAAATTATACCAGTACATTCTCTACCAAGGTATAAGAATTTGATGCTAATACAGGCATTAATAATCTTTCCAAACTCCATTAAGAAGATGAAAGCGATTATAATTGAAGTCTCAAACAGTCGCATCACTTCAATAAAGAAACTACACCCTGCTAGCTTGATCTCAGCACTAATGGATGATGATTTTATGGTTTACAAGAAGCATAAACAGCTCACATATCATCTCATCTTCAGGGGAACCCTACCCGAGTTTCATAAGCCTTTAGGGACCTTGGAAATTTTCCCTTTGCATAAACTTAACCAAACAAGGTCCTATTCCATAAATGATATCACCTATTTCTTGTTCTAATAATTTTGCCTCTGGAAGCCTTCTTCTCCATCTTTTCCCTTTTCTTCCGGCTCTTCTCATCCTCCACACCCACCTGCATCGCACATGGAAAACTAAAATCATCTAACATATTACGCTCTAAAGATACATACCAAAAGACTATGCCAAGTTAGGTGTCTCATACCTCCGAACCTCCAAAAATTCCTTTTAATAAACCTGAAACCTTGTATGCACCAAATGCAGGTATCTGTAGACCAGGATGGATATTCAGAAAGCTGAACAGCAGTCCTGAGCAATTATTCATCTAAATATCTTTGTAGTTTGTGCGCAATGGCGCTTATATATGATCTTGTCAGTAATGTAGTCAGATACAGTACATGTTTCTTTACTTTCTAAAACATCGTAAAAGAAAGAACAGGTTTACGTTCAAAAAAGCACATATTTTCTGCTATGCAAAAATCCAGGAATTTGGAACTCGGCAGATAGGAACAAGCCCATCAACCTGAACCTCTTGCAGACATCCACAGGCTATTCAACCAGTTGCTAGATTTTTGTACGAAATGTGTAACGGATGATGGGCAATCAAATGGCTAATCAATGAAATAGGAGGATCAAGAAAGCAATTTTTTTTGTAAATGACATACAGAGTTTAAGACTAGAAATACCACAATACACCAATTATGGTGCAGAAAATCAGCATATGCTAACTGCCAGATAATTAAGAAATATTAAGCTGGTCTTTGGATCTTACCACTAAATAAGTCCACCAAAATTTACCAGAGATAATGGACGTCAGTTGTACAAAACTTGTTATGTAGATCACATCATGCAGATACCTGCAACCACACACACTATACAGTAAAGCAAGAGAAATCATATAATAAAAGGATGAGTAAATACTTCAACGAAAATACCTCATATATGATAGAATCCAAACTACATTGGACATGCTGTTTTATGTCAACTAATTATGCCTTTATATTTTTTATTGGAAGCTCCATATTAACCTCGATGAAAGGAGCTCTTCATGTGTAAGACTTGGAGGGTGTATTGAATGTGAGAAACCCAGGATCAAACCAAATTAGTTACTTCTTGTAAATTTCCAGGAAACAGGACAGAAGTAAGAAATTTTGTGGAATGAAGGGTTTAGAAAATGAGAACAAATTTTAGGAAGGTGATCTAGAGGTCTCCAGAAGAGGTTCAATGGAATAAATTTTAGGAAGGTGAACCTAGAAGATTTAGGGTCTGAAAGGTGGATGCAGATCTCGTACAGATGAGAAATATCAAATAGCTATATGTAGGCAAGTGTGTTTTAGGCTCTATGAGGTAAGAGAAAAGCAAAGCCAGAAGTCTAGGCAGGTTGGACAAGATCTGGGTTGGTCTTAATCTAATTTATCTTGAGATCAAATATAATGCAAGAATAAGAGCATAACAACAAGATAAGGAGATGAAAATATGTCAGAAAAATTAAAGAGAAGAGAGATAAGGAGATGAAAAGAAGAAGAAAGGGGTTAGAAGGGAAACCTGGCCTAGGTTTTCTACAAGTTACATTACAGAAAAAAGAAAAATATGGCATAATGAGCGCATAATGGCTTTTTAGAAAGCCTCTTGCTCACGAACCACTTTACAGATTTGTGAGGGTCCCTCCCAAAAGCAAAGGAGTGGGAGCCTATCCTAATCTGACATAGACCAGCTAAAACCAGCCACGGTTAGAAAGAGGTTCGAGTCTAACTGCAACTCTGGAAAGTAGATTGAAAAAGATAAACCTCATCATTCCTTGTACCGAACAATGAACAATGCATAAAAAATACCATTCCAGAAAATGGCTTCCATAAAATTTAAAATTCTTTCTGATATTCAGAATCTCAGATCATAGTTTTGGGTGGCAAGTACATTCATCTGAAGAAAATATATAGACTAGAAGTCAAATCAAAGGTTCCAAAAACTTTAAGGTCCCCTCCCACCCCAAAATGTATCAATCTGGATGTCCACGGGGATGTATGTGTATTTCATCTCCTCCTTTAATATGTAACAAACAATACTCAATACATGGCTAAATCACTCAATCTTAAACAACAAGATATATTCTACCAATAGCTTTATGGGTAAGAGGATGATCCACCAAAATTCCACAAATCTCTATATGGTTATCAACCTAGCACCAACTTTCTGTAAACTTGTGTGGCTTTTATGGCCAAGGAAGCTTTGGGAAAAGCTCTAACAAGAAACCTATAATATCAATAGGCAAAAAAGAAAATCCATCATGTTCAAGCCTAACACAACTAAGCAACTTTCCAAAAAATCAAAATGGAAAGAGTCTAGATCAAGAAAAAGGACAGCAAGGTCTGAGATGGGTCCCTGCATTCATGGATGAAGAAATTCAAGAAACTAAAGACATAATTTTTTCCAGTAATTTTTAAAAAGAAAAGGACTGAAATTTATGACACCCTAGAAAGTTCGCTAAAAGAAACAATAGACATTTTGTAATTAAAAGAAGAGCTGGACACAGTTTTAAAGTGTGCTATGTTGCATTCTTACTATGGCAGACAGAAAAAAGCTGTAACTAGAGAATTTGTAATTTTTGAAAAGTAAGCTACTAGCCAACCACCTATACAAACACATAATGTCAAGGTTCAATGAAAGAGATGTTTTGCTACAGAATTGTCTATATAAGGCAAAGTAATAAAGATAAGCCACAACATCAAGCCTAACACCAACTTAAGCAACTTCTAGAATCCTTAGCAGCAACTTAAACTCTTAGATACCTAGAAGTTGATGCCTATTGGGAATCTGGTGTTACCTGAGGCGAATAAGTTGCACCCATGGACTGCAGCGTGTTTGTATTATGGTGTAGAAATTGTTTATATTATAATATAAGACTAAAGTGTGCTTATGATATAGTTAAATGAACTACTAGATAATGTTTCAGAAAGATGGAAGGAGCCTGTTGACTATCGGCTGTCATTATGGTTATTGCATTAAAACAAAATTGTTTGAGAATCCAATGTGGCATGCTCCATCTAAAAAACATTTTAGCATACAAGGTGAAACAGAAAAGCGCGTGAGGGCAGCGCAAGGAACTGGAGGGTTTAAATGCTAGGAACTGTGGTTGATTGGCTTTTAAGTCACTGTGGAAGGCTAGGAACTGAAGGGTTTAAATGCTATTAGAGTACAAGGTTGAAGATGGGAACAATAAAATTAACTATCGTGCTTCTAATTGAAACAAGAAGTAAGCTAGTTTAGGTTTAATTGGCCAATTCTTACATATGAAGTTGGGTTCCAGTCCGAAGTAATGGTCACGACCCTGGTCCTAAGTGAATATAGAGATCTAGTTCCCTGGTTTAATTTAAAGGAAATGGAACTACTTCTTCTATCATTCATCTTAATTGGAATAACACCACCAAGTAATGCCAGAAACTCATACCATATTTTGATGCAGTATAATAGACATCAACACTCAAAATCAAGATGTTACAGACAAGGTCTAACTGAATTGGCATTGTTAAGAATGATATACATCGTCGAGTCACTCCCTAACAACTTAACATTTAAGGATCAAGTGGTTAATTAACACAACATTTAGGGATCAAGTGGTTAATTAACACGGTACCAGAGCAAAGATTATTGGAGGTAGTGGATTTAAAAAAATCCCATAAGAAAGTATAAAAAAAAGAAGTAGTTCCTTGTGTTATACTAAACACCATTAGCTCTATGCAAAATGCTACAGGGAAAAAATCCCATAAGAAAGTACAAAAAAAAAAAATGTTATTTCCATTCACTACATACATAGCGGACCAAATTGTGAAATCAGAAAAAGGTTGGTAAGCCACAACTTTCCTTCTAAAGTATATTTACAGCAGGTGAAAAAATTATTTATCCATCAAAAGGGTTCTTTAACAAAAAGAGTTTTTAATCTAGAGAAACAGGTAAAACTTTCCGATCAAAAGTAAAAGAATATGTTGTAATTGAACTAAGGATACATATCAGCCTGAGAATTATTAGTTTTTGTCGCATTAGTAATTTAATAATCTTTTTGAGATTACAAGCTTCTTCTTTAAATAGTTTGGATTTCATAAAGATAATGATTATTTTGTTTTCGAAAATAGCCACCGGACACTAAATTCTTCCAATAGAAATACTGTATTAAAGCTATATAAGTCGGTCTCGATGATAAAGTATTCAAGAAATATAAAGAATAATGTTTATCTGGAGAAAGAATTGTAGGCATACCCACAGACTCCACCAGTGGTCATGTCATACCCACCATCTAGGAGTTCACCATCATTAGAGTATGTTGGCTTTGCCATATTAGCAAGTTGTTGATATGAAACTCCATAGGCAACCGATGTTATGAGTAGACCAACCCAATGCTTCCAAGTGAAAGTTGAATAAAATGTAAGCATTCTCACCAAGACATATATAACCTGCACAATGACATGTCACATGACTTCCTATTATTCGAAAAATAAATAATACTACTAGTCCTTACCAACTACAAAAAAAGAGAAAAGCAGAAATACTAATTAGTCTACAAGAAGATGACAGGTTAACAGGTTTCTTCAACAGGTTAGATGTCAAAAACAAGAAACAAATTGTTTACTAACAAAAAGAAACCACATCTTATTGATTTGCCAAGTCAGATCCATAAGTATGTTTTCATTCACCATATAGTTAGTCAACCAAACAAAGAAACCATAGAAAAACGTTTTAGAACTTGTGTATTATCTAATTCACATTATTTTATTGTATCCTTTGTAACAGATGTCAACAAACCATGTAATGTTATGAAGCTCATTGTGCCAACAATTCCATAAGAAGTTGCATTATTTGGCTTAGTCATCACTTCCTTATTGAAGCATTGCCATCGAACTATTCCTTTGGGTCTTCTCATAAACTCTTGGAACCGAGTAATAACAAGCCTATACCATAAAATGGCATTCTGGTTTCATTGCAATGATTATACTTACCCATCTTAATCAATTCATCTTTCTAAACTATGATCAGAAAATACTTTGTGTCATTTTGGCAATCATGTTGTAAATGAAGATAATATGGAACCATAATTATACCCTCTTTGTAGGTTGACATGGAATCATTTCAGATGAATCTACTAGTATGTACTATGTAGAACCAGAATTCAATCATTAGAATTGAGATGATGACAGCAGAACCAGTCACCAAACACAGATCAGAAATTTTGCCGAAAGACATGCCTCCATGCATGCTACTTCAAGTTGAAAGTAAATTGATGATCTGATATAATTAGTGACAGCAGAAAAGGTGCAGAATCAAAATATTCTATTTTGGATTAGGAATATGTGTTCTTTTTCATGTACAAGTTACAGAATAGAACATGACAGCTTAAGTGGAAGATCTCCACAACCTCGATTCTACTATTACTTTGACATAAGGTTAAGTAGGTCTACTTATGTCTGCTTGATAACATATGCAAAATACAACTGATTGATATGCTTGACATCGATTGTTCTTGTGCTGCCTTAAATTGCTTGTTATTTTAATTGTTCTTTGGGTTCTCTTCATGCAATTACATGGAGGGGATAGGATAACAACATGAGATTTTAGGGCCTATTTGGATAGCCGAACACTATGTCTGTGATATCACCTCATACAGGGTAGAAAGTGCTACTGAAAGGGTGGCTAGTTACAGAGCTTGAAGGTGACTTTAACCCCGTCATTGCAATTTTTTAAGATACTGGAAACCACCTTTCAAAAGCGTTCTGATATCTTCATATTATAAGGATAAACAACACCCTCCCATTTCATCCACCTCTTTAACTCCTCATTCTTCTCTATCTAGCAGTGCTCCCTTATGGTGGAGATATTAAACAAGTAGGGGAATTGAACATCCAAAGACAGCCTTAATGCAGACAGTGTCATCAACATCTTAGGGAAAAGATACTAAATATGCCAACGGCAGATAATCCTAGTTCGACAAATGAAGATTTAAGCAAATAATAATTAGAGCAAAAAATACTTGAGATGGTTGTTCAAGCTAGCCTGCCACCTTGTAAAACCAGAATTCACTCTCCACTCCTCTGTAGCCCTATGGTTGACAAATTGTTGAGAAAGGTGGAGCATTAGTTTACAAACTCTTTCAACCACAGCTGAAATTGAAATCAGTAAATCTTTGCCAGCTAGTTCTATGAATGCATTGGATCTCTATTTTCAGATCAACTTGCTCCATCCTTTTGCAGGTTGAATCCTGTTTAAGGAATTTCTTTTGAACTGTTACTTGTGACGAAAGGTCTGCATTTCCTCATAGCTAGAAATAAGGTGTTTAAAAAGGGGAATGAGGCCTGTGGGTTAAAACTTGAAGGACATCATTAAGGATGCTACATTATGGCATCCACTGAGAGTAACTAGTAATTGCTAAAATCCTTTGGGTGGTGTGGATGCACATAAATCATCTAATTAGAATGATATCTGGAGAGCCAAAAGTAAGTCACAAGATTCCTCAGTCTAGAAAACCATTAATAGGTTGTGACTCACCAACTGCCAAAGTTACAACCAATTATGTTAGACATGGAAAAAAAAACTTTGTTATTTTTTGGTTGTTGTATATGGGCCATTTAGCAGGCCCATTAACAATGGTAGTAAATTGAATTTTGCAGGAGAATGTGCCAAGTTATTGTAATAATGTAGAGTGGGATCTCCCTCGTCCTGTAACTAGAGCAAAGTTTGCAATTTAAGTACTGGTTAGGGCTATATATACCTGCTAGGGTTCTGAAGACCAGATTATTTATAAACCTTTGACAAACAATACTTAATAAAATCAGCTTAGAATCATCCTAGAATTGTTGTTCCTTTTCTTTTTATGTCCAAATTCACTAGTCCAAATAAGGTTCGCCGTACCGGTACCAAACCACGTATCGGTGCTGCACTGACATAGGCGTACCGAGTGTCGGTACGGTATGGTATGCGGTACGCTAGGCGCACCGACACTGGCGTACCGATACCACCATCCATCGGTACGGGTACGGTATGCCTGATACCGACTGGTGCCGACCGGTACAGCATACCATGAGTCCAAAGCATGTTGTTTGTGCTTGGAAAGCTAAACATGGTGTGGTTGACTCTTGTTATCATATAAAGTTGGGGATAATCGGCTCCAAATAGTGATTTTGCTAGGCTAACATGGAATGGTAGGACCTTTTATGTAGACAGCCTTGCCGTGGAATATAACACAACTGAAACTCGGAGTGAAGAACCTTTTGCAGCTGAAATGTCCTAATAAGGACTGCAGCATTTTTTTAACAAAAAAAAAAAACATTTACAATATGCACATAATAGGGAGTCAAATTTTAACAGTTTAAAATGGAGTTTGCAAACTCACCCTAAAAGAAGTCTGTCATTGTGTTCTCAAGATGATGCAATTGAAGGTCAGTAATGCAACCCAAGATCAAGTACCTTGCTTAGGCAATGTTTGACTCTCTAAATGTTTGAAAAATTTTCCATTGTGACTTCTTCAATGTTGTCGCAAACAACTATTCTCAAGTGATAGTGGATTTCTTTTTCTTGAGTACTAGTTTCTTTTCAAGGACCCAGCCAACTAGTGAGTAAGGCAAACATATGTTCCAAAGGTTTTTATTCTTTTACGTAAACCAACACCACCATTTTCACAAAGACTTGTTGGAACTTTGTAATTGACTATGTCTGGGAGTTTAAAATAAGAGAATATCCAGGTAATCCGTTTTTTCTTGGACCTAAAAATTCATTGTAATTATCATCTCTCCAATCCTCATTTCACTCCCAATATGATAAGATAACTATTTAAGAACTCTACTTCCTGATCAATAGAACACCCATCCTACCAAGAACCTTTCCATCCACTCCATTTTCCAAGATTTATCATCAAAGGATGTTTTGGCAGAAAAATCTGTTTATTCAAGGGTGAATAATTCTAGTAGATATATGATTCATCGACAAGTTACGTTGTTCTATAAGACTGAGTCTCATGTAAACAATATTAACATTTACTAATTTCTGAGAATGCTTAAATTCCATAAAATTATTTCCTAAACCACATACAATGGAAACATCTCAGCAACAAACCCAAGATGATGCCTGTGTTGCTGAAACTAGATCAAGAGTGTTTCTGATCCAGATTTTGTCAAGGCATGGGTATAACAGAGTTAGATTGCAGAATTTTACATGTAAACTTCATCTTTCAGGCTTGTATTTTGTAATAGTTTAGCAAATTTCATATTAATTTTTCAGGATTTTTCCCCTAATCATTTTTGAATCTTATTACCAGTGTCAACAAGTCCTACTTTAGGTCTACTTGGGCTAGAAATTTTTTTTAAGTGATTTAATCATGCTCCAAAATGATTTTAATGGCTCTCTCTAGAGGTTTCCAAAAAATACATATTTTCAGGAGAGCAAATGGCTTAGGAAGATGAAGTTCTGGTTGAGTAGGTCCACAAAGAGTCCAATCTTGAGTCATATTCTGCAATTTCAAGTTTTAAATTCATCATGTGTAGGACAGGAGACCTTTTATGGTCAAAAAATATAGTTTTAGGAATTTCTGCATCACAGATACAGCACTACAGTTACATGGAGAGTGACAAATTTGTCCTATCTATGGTTTATTTTGAATTAATTATTATTTTAGAGTTTTCCTTTGTCTCATTTCTCTCTCAACTGCCATTTCTCCTCAATTTGATCCAATTACATTCTCCTGAACCTCTCAAAAGACCATTTATTTGCTCTTGTTTTCAGTTTGTACAATGAAATATCAGTTCAGCCCAGATCCGAATTTTCTTTTCAGCACCTTACAGAATTAATTGCAATTCTAACATGACGGGTCTGCAACAAGGAATGATGAAACCACTCCCACTTGTGGAGGGAGTGGGCAAATTACGGAAAAAGCCTATCCAAAATCGAGTAATTCACAACCATTTAAAGTTTGAATGATTCAAATCGAGGTTCAAAACATTATAACAGCCAGGGAGCCTTAAGATTCCAACTTTGAGATCTAAAACAGTAGACCTGTGGACAATACCAGCAAATTTACTGCTAGTACTCGAACTTAACCCAAAAGAAAGAGGACTAGACAAAAACAATCGGTAGCAAAATAAGGTCTTCTTATCAATTAACAGTAACAAAATCAATTAATTCTCAACCTTTTGAAGTTTGAATGATTCAAAGCGAGGTTCAACCCATTCCAACAGCACAACGCCTCAAAGACTCCACCTTTGAGATCCAAAACAGTTTACATGCGGACAATATCGGCAAAATATACAGATATTACTCGTAATTTAACCAAACGAAAAAACGAGCAAATCCACCGTAAGATTGAAGTCTTTTTACCAATTAACAGTAACAATTCAACTACTCAAGACAATTATCTGAAACCATGATGACTAATAAAAGGAAAAAAAAAGGGTGAATTTAGGGATTTGGGAGAGGAGCGTACGTTGGAGGCGATGATGACGCGAAGGAGCATGGCCATGTGCTTCTTGTTCTCCTCCTTCCTCTTCTTGGCTCCCTGGTTCGCCATGCCTCCCTCTTCCCCCTCCCCTCCCCTCAAACCCTAACGATCCCAACCTCTCCCGGCCTCCCCCTTTCTCACCGTCGTGATTTCCTCCTCTGGCTTCTATTCCGCCTTCGGATTTCCGTGGGCACCGCGAATCGCAGATGCTGTATGTTTTATAAGCCAAGCTTCGAACTCCGTACCGCCCGCTTACGGGTGAAAAGATAAGGTGCCCAACTGTAACCTGATCCGACCCGCAAATGGTTACAGGTTGGGTTGGGTTTGGAAACCCAATAAGTCTGACCAAAACATGGAAATATTTCAGCTGATAAGTATTGCCCATGCCTTATCCATCCAAGAACCAAGGTGGGGCGGTATTCGAGTTCAGATTCGGAAGGGTCTATTTGGATGATTAGGCTGGAAATTCTATAAAATTTGTGAGTTAGGTTAATACAGCTAGTAAAATTATAAGATTACATATTGGGCTAGGCCTATATTCATAAAAATCCAGAAGTAGCTTTAAAGTAGGTCGCTTGAATCACATAGGTAGGGTATCCCTAAATCCTAATGATCCCAACCTCTCTCGGCCTCCCCCTTTCTTACCATCTTGATTTCCTCCTCGGCTTCTATTCATCCTTCGAACTTCTGTGGGCACTATTATGAACCACAAATGTCGTATGTTTTATGAGCCCAGCTTCAATTCCATGTTGCTCGCTTACAAGTGAAAAGATCATCCCTGAACCTGGCCCAATTGTGACATGACAGAACCCATACATGGCTACAAGTCGGGTTGGGTTGGATTTGGATACCTAGTAAGCCGGACTAGAACATGTAAGTATTTCAATCGATGGGTATTGCCCACACCTTATCCATCCAAGAACCGAGATGGATCGATATTTGGGTCCAGATTCGGAAGTGTCTGTTTGGATGATTAGGCTGAAAATTCTATAAACTTTGTGGGTTAGGTCAGTACAACTAGCAAAATTATAGGATGCAGGTTAGAATGCCTATATTCATAAATACCCAGGAGTAGCATTGAAGTGGGCCACCCAAATTCCATAGGTAGGGCATCCTAGAACCCTAATGATCCAAAACCTCTCTAGGCCTCCCCCTTTCTCACCATCATGATTTCCTCCTCTTGCTTCTATTCTGCCTTCACATTTCCATGGGCACCATGAACCGCAGATTCTATATGTTTTATGAGCCAAGTTTCAACTATGTGGTGCTTGCTTTCGAGTGAAAAGATCATGTTCGAACATGGCCCAATTGTGACCTGACCGAATCCATGCATGGTTACAGGTCGCGATCAGGTTAGGTTTGGATACCTAGTAAGCTGGACCATAACATATAAGTGTTTCAATCGGTAAATATTACCCACACCTTATCCATCCAAGAACCAAGTTACGTCGGCATTCGGGCCTAGATTCGGAAGGGCCTATTTGGATGATTAGGCCAAAAATCTAGTAAGATTTGTGGGTTGGGCCAGTACAACCAATAAGATCATAGGATTATAAGTTGGACTTGGCCTATATTCATAAACACCTAGGAGTAGCTTTAGAGTGGGCCGCCCAAATCCTATAAGTAGGGCATACTTAAACCCTAATGATCCCAACCTCTCTTGCCCTCCCTCTTTCTCACCATCTTAATTTCCTTCTCTAGTTTCTATTCCACCTTCGGATTTTCGTGGGCACTGTGAACTGTAGATGCCGTATGTTTTATGAGCCAAGCTTCAACTCCATGATACTCGCTTACGAGTGAAAAGATCAGGTCCAAACTTGGCCCAATTCTGACCTGACCAGACCCATACATGGTTATGGGTCGAGTTGGGTTGGATTCGGATACTTCGTATGCTGGACCAGAACCTGTAGGTGTTTCAATCGATGACTATTGTCTATGCCTTATCCATCCAAGAATCAAATTGAATCGGTATTCAGTCTAGATTCGGAAGGGCATGTTTAGATGATTGGGCAGAAAATTTTATAGGATTCGTAGGTTGGACCAGTATAGCTAGAAAAATCATATGATTATAGGTTGGGCTAGCCCCATATTCATAAATATCTAGGTGCAACTTTGGAATGGGCTATTTGAATCCCATAGGTAGGGCATCCTCAAACTCTAATGATCCAAACTTCTCTAGGCCTCCCTCTTTCTCACCATCCTGATTTCCTTCTATGGCTTCTATTCCCCTGTCAGATTTCTATAGGCACCATAAACCGTAGATGCCATATGTTTTATGGGCCAAGTTTCAACTCCATGCTACTTGCTTACAAGCGAAAAGATAAAGTCTGAACCTGGCCGAATTGTGACATGATCGGATCCATGCATGGTTATGGGTTGGGTCATGTCGGGTTGGGTTCGAATACCTAGAAAGTCGAACCAGGATTTGTAAGTGTTTCAATCAATAAGTATCACCCAAGCCTTATCCATCCAAGAACCAAGTTGGCTCAATATGCGAGTTCAGATTCGAAAAGACTTATTTGGATGAACAAGCTTAAAATTGTATAGGATTCATAGGTTGGGCTAGTACAAGCAGCAAAATTATAAGATTTTAGGCTGGGCTAGACTTATATTCATAAATACCCATAAGTAGTTTTGGTGTAAGTCGATCCAAATCCCATAGCAAGAAAAAAAAATGCATGCCCTACCTATGGGATTCGGGCAACCCACTTCAAAACTATTTATGGGTATTTATGAATATAGGCCTAACTCAGCATATAATCCTATGATTTTGCTGGTTGTACTGGCTCAACCAAATGGATCTGAAATGTTCACAAAATCCAATAGATCAATGGGTCAAATCCTGGTATATATACACATTCATGCCCTACACATTACATATTACGGTTTTAGAAAACATCAATTCCCTTTGTACACTCAAAACAAGTCACTAATGACATGGTTCTAAAATATATTTAATAAATGTTAGAAGAAATGTGAAGAGCGTAAAGGAAGCAATAAATCCTAAATTATTAAAAAAATTGTTGGGTTCTAAATAGATCAAGATGAATCCATAAAGTCAGTCTCGAACCTCATGTGGATTATATAATCAAGTTGGGTCCTATATCTCTACGTCGATAGACTATTATTAGATTGAGACATCCTTGTTCATGGTTATACTTCTACAACATTCAGTGGATTGGATCGATCCATTTTATATTTAAAACCAATCAGAAAACCAGCTAATCCAGTCCAAACCAAATTTTTGTATGGGTCATGCTTGGATTTGAAAATGTGGGATGAATCAAATGATACTTGATCTGAAGTAAACTTATTATAACTATTAAAAATGCCTTTTTTTTTCATCTTAGTCCTTATCGAATTTTAAGAAGTCCTTATGTTGTAGTAGTTACTCGGACTTGGTCATCCTTTCACGTAGTTGATGAAAAGTTGCATGTTGTAGTTAAATGATATACCAAATAGTTTGCAAATAATCCACTATGATGGTATAGTTGTTGTTTTCTTTATAATATATTTATATGTCATAATAAAACTAAATGCAAATATTTTTTACTATCGTTTGTTCTTGGCATATCATTGGCTTGGTAAATGTTATTATTGTGTGTCGTTGTGTGCAAATATTCTCCACCTTTCATATGAATCGTCTGATTAAAAGAAAAAGGACATGGATCAGCCTTTACTCGGCTCATCTAGTCCAATCCACTTGCATCTCCTATCTAGTTGCATGACAACCCTAGACTCGTAGCGTCGATAGCACTGATTGGGGGGCTTAGAGAATAATCTCTAACTTAAGGCACTTGTGGTTTACATATTTCAACCCTGAGGTTAGTTTATAATAAGATAAATTATTCTAAGTTTGAAACTAACTATTTATTTACATTATCAAGAGTATAATATATAATTATTTGATTATTCATGCCAGATCCCATTATAACTAAAATTCATTTGGTTTAGCCAAAAGTTGATGATATAGTCTTTATTTGGGATTTTAGCCATCACATTATATTTCTTTCAATAAGAATAACAATTCCAACTTTGAAGTCAAATTTGTCAAACTATTTGTACACAATGATCAAAGAATTACATTATCCAACATTTGAGGCTAAGATAATAAAGACAAGAAGGCGACAAGAAGGAAAGAAAAACTTGAGTTTCAGAAACTATAATTATTGTATTTCTCATGATGAATTATAATTATCCAAAATCTTCGACAATTCTCAGCTAAAAATTAACATTTCTATAAATTAAAAGCCGGATGCATCCCAAACCAACAACTTAGTTTCACAAACATATGCCTTAAAGTCCAAAATCTTGCTGCTACTCTTAATCTGCAAAAGGGGTCAAAATCTAGTGAGCTAGTAACGCAATATGATATCATTCCACCTCTAGTTGGATCAAGCATAAGTAATTATTAAAATAATAAAATTACTAACATATTTACAAAAATCTAACAAATATAACTCTTTTGAAAAAGTTGCGCAATTACAATTTACCTTGGAGAACGAACAAAAATTTATGAGGTTTAACAGGTATCTACTTTTTTAAATATAGAACCATATAAAGATAACAAATAATTGTTGAATACAAATATGTTGCTTTTCAAAAATCTGATTGCACGAAACATCAACTCTTTCTTAATCTCTGTGGCTATGGCTATAATTCCTGAAACCATATTTGGTCCTATGGTGTAGGCCCAAATAAGTCATGCATGGCCAATTATTCGCCTTGTTGGCGAGGTCTGATAATACATTATGAATAATCAAGCTTGTTGGCTAGGCTTGAATAATATTGCCCATGTTATCCCCACTAACTAGGCCCGAATAATATTGTCAATGATTAGTGCCACTAACTAAGCCCAAATAATATATTACTAATGATCGGCCCCATTAGCTAGGCTTGAAGCCATGCTTAGGCTGAGAAGAGAATCCATTGACGAATCATGTTTTTATAAACCAAACCATTCTCATTTTACAATTTGCAAGTTACCAATCATTAGATTATCAAAAGCTTATGAATTCCACATATGCATTTCCATCACAATGAAAGAATCTAATAAATTTATTTATCATTTCCATGTTTGATCCATGATATAAAAAAAATCATATTCATAAAATACTATGATGCATGTTGCTTAGTTTCACAACATGTGTTTTCCAAGAAATTACTTCACAAAAGCTACGCTAGAAGAGTACATGATCATTTAAATTATAGCCACATAAAGTAATCCAAATACAGATAACTTAAATTGATCATGCAAGTTTACAAAAAAATTTAGATTTTCAAGGAAGTAAATGTAACATTGTCCCAATATCATTTTCAAAAGTAATCATATAAAATGGTAATGATTCAATAAACATAAATGTGATTCACAATATCAATTTTCCATGCATAATATAAAAAAATTAGATTTTAAAATTTTCTAGAGGTGATAGGATACTTACCAAGTCTAGTAATCTCTACAACTAGGAGCTACAGGTTGACTCTCACAAATCTAATCCAAAAAAAGTTAAAACATTCGCTTAAGTTTCATTCAATAATTTAAGAGTAAAACCTAGGGCTAAAGCAAACCTTTCCCTATTACAAAAAATATCTTTTTTCCTTTATTTTTAGGCATAAGGAAAAAATCCTATATGGTAGGGAGACCTTCACAGAGCTCCACAACTTATGGGCCCAAGAAGGTTGGAAAAAGTAACTCTAAATTTAAAGTTAGAAGCTCTACCACTAAACTCCACCCTAATCCTAGTACACAATCCTTAATCCTAACATGCAAAAGTATCTCCTCTTTCAACATTAGTATATTAAATTTTTTGTAAGTATTTACTAGGCATTTTGCTTATGCAGCAGTCCTAAGATCAATGTTTCCTTATATATAGGTAGTGCTCATCAAGAATTCTTTCTCATCTTTCATGAGTTGGAATTTCTATTGTCAATTGCAGAAAACTGCATCCCAATCCAAAAAGATAGGGGCTCCCTAGGATGACTTTGACATACATTCGAAGGAATCACTTCATATGTATCTCATCGATGTACCTCTCAGTTATAATGAATTTGAGGGTACATTATTCAATGATCATCAATTCAATATTATTTTAGATCTAGCCAACGGGGCAGAAAAGTGGATAGGGAGAATTATGCAGCCATAACATCTAAATAAGACTTTAGAGATGAGGTTCTTTCGACTTCTAGATGAAATAATAATATTAAAAATATTTTGCTTCACTTGGATCTTTAAATAGAAAAGTTTCTTTCATGCTTTTATATGTATTTCAGTTGATATCTAATGGTTTCTCACTATTAGACTTAGTTTAAAATCTATTTGCTTTAGCTCAGACAACTGCTTCACTTTAATCACACTAAAAACCACTTTTCTGTACTTCTCAACATTTTTCTTATTTTTGTTTCCTTCAAGTGTAGCTTTGGGTAAAACTTCCAACTCTTCTCTTTTGTATGATTATTGATCTCATAATAATAGCAATAATTTTTCTGCCTAGTATTGGCTTGTTTCTTATCCTCCTCTTTCTATCAATTTTCTTTTCACATGTGTTCTTTTTTTTTTAATTTATCACATTTCTTCAACCTATTTTTCTTCTTGATATGACCTTCGTATTAGCTTTGCTGATGCTTTCGAATTTAAAATGCTTTAACTCCTTTCAGAAGTTCTCATAGAGACTTACATATTTTATGAAGATTGTATGATCTTAAATAGAGATCCCAAAAGAGAGCTTGTTCAGAAAGTTTGGTGGTATAGTCCTAGACAGGTTGGTCATATTTCTACAGAAGCTACTGCTACTTTATTCTTTGGTGTTTAACATGACTAATTGGGTAGAATTATATTTTGATCTAGGTTTGAAATTTTCACAAGGTCAAATTAGGAATATCATATATAGAAATTTAGCTAGTGAAGGGCATGACTGCAAATCTTCAATTAACAAAAGCAACTTCTTGGATACTCATGTATCTAGATATAGTTAAATAAGTTTCTAGCTGATTTATCTAACTACCAAACTTCTCCTCATTGATAGATTCATCATACTGAGTATCTTAATTCATGCTTCAGCTTTGAAATGATGAAGAGGGATATTTTGAATTCTTATGGTTTGATCTTTTGCTTCGTTCTATGATTGGTCATCATCTCCAGATATATTATAGACAACTTTACAATAGGAGTTCTAAGTGTTGGAGCTGAAGGTATCAATTGAGATATAATTTCTATGAGTCGAGTGATTTTCTCCTCCAATTACCAAGATAAGTTTTTATATCATCATCTTCCAAGGTAGAAGCCATCATCCTCATCTCATCTTTGAAACGATGAAGAGGGATATTTTGAATTCTTATGGTTTGATCCTTTGCTTCGTTCTATGATTGGTCATCATCTCTAGATATATTATAGACAACTTTACAATAGGAATTCCAAGTGTTGGAGCTGAAGGCATCAATTGAGATATAATTTCTACGAGTCGAGTGATTTTCTCCTCCAATTACCGTGATAAGTTTTTATATCATCATCTTCCAAGGTAGAAGCCATCTTTCTCATCATTGTTTTTTTTAATGTGCTTGAAGCATTGAAAGTTGTTCTCCCATTTACTTTAGTGCTTGTAACTTTGGATTGTACATCAGAGCTCGATAGATAAAATCTTAGACTCTGATGCCAACTAGATCCTATTAGAGATAAAAAAAATATCTTTAATATAATTACATGGACCTCTCAAAAATAATAATAAAATAAAAAATGAAAGTAAGTTTCTGATCACCTTTTGTTTCTTGTAGTTTTCTATAAATCATTACTCAAGTTCTCCATTTATAATAAGGTCATCCTTTTTGAATTTAGATCAGATTTCTTTTCTAAATAAAAGATGTTAGTTCTTTTCTAAAATAGTAAATAATTTGTCTTAGACAAGATCATGATTACTACATGAACTTTACCTTTTGTCACGTCACCTAATTCCTTCTATATTAGAAGATTTGCTAGTCTTATCCACAAAGTAAGGTTTTTACTTTAATTTGGCAAATTCAAGATCCAAACATTGTTGTACCCATACATGGGTAAGGTGCAATGGACTCTTTGGAGACAGACAAATCTTTATAAATCTCTAAAAGTTATCCAATTTCAAGAAGGAAAATCTATATATGACGTTGTATGGAAAAGTTACAGCCTTCAAAAGTTTTGGTGGGCAATTCAATCTTAGATTTGGTAGATTTTGCTTCCAAACCTTGTCCAAAACTACTTAAGTAGCTGGAGTGACCCTTAGTAGGCATAATGATCTTCTTGGATTATTCATGGCTACGATTCTTTTGAAAGGAGTTTGGTGAGATGTTAAGCTTGAAAATTGTAGTCCTAGGCCAAGGCATGTCTACAATGGTCCTATTAAGTTGAAGGTGAAAGGCCTAAAATCTAGTAAGGAGAGATGTGCGAAGCTTTCTATTTATCGCTTTTATGCATCTTATTTCATTATTTTTGTTTTTACAATCTATTATTTTCTTTCTTCTGTATGTTCTCTTTGCTAAAATATTTGCAGAAAAAGAGAAAAAAAAGTGATTTATTTTTTTATTTGAGCACATTCTATGCATCTTAGGGATTATATATACTCGTGTACAAACTCTATACAAGTAAAATAATATAGGCTGATATAGGATTATGCTAATAAAAAAAATAATACTCACAAATACAAGTTGTTATATGATTTCTAAAATCACTCTAACAAGATTATACTAATAAAAAAAATAATACTAGCTAATACAAGTTGTTATGTAATTTCTAAGATCACTCTAACAAGATCATGTTAATAAAAAAAATAATACTAATCAATATAAGATCGTGCTAATAAATGGACTGATACAGGTCATTATGTGATCCCTAAAATTACGCTAACATCTCTCCTCAAACTCAAGATGACACTATAAGTCCCAACTTGAGTTTAGAACTAGATCACGAATATACGTAGAAACTGACGTATTAGATTAAGAGTTGAAGTAGCAGCCCAAAAACTAATTTGATAAACTAAGATCCGACATAGCAGCTTAAAGGTTGACGTGGTGGTAGATCAAAAGCTAATGTTGTAGCATAGAGCCTCATGTGGTAGAACATGAGCTGTTATAGCAGCTTACACTAATGCTCTTGATGACTTCAACATTGTCAAGTTTTGCATAATGAACCCCAAATTGATTTTAACAATTGCATAGGCTGAAATAACGGAGGAAAACAAGGGACCTAAGTGACTTTGTCTTGAAGCAAACAATGTTATGATTACTAGTTTCACTGAAACAATCTTTTTTATTGGGAATCATTTGAAGGTAATGGGCAAATGTTATACCATTATGAATAGGAGAAAAAATGCAAAGAAATCTTTCTTAAGAAACAATTTATTGAGGACATTCTACATAAGAAACATGTGTAGTATATCGACAAGGATGGGATGTCCTAGACTAAATACATAACATGTTTTTTAAGGATTCCCTCAACATGCATGTGACAAATGCTTCAAACAAACAACTACTTTATATTAAAAGAGTAGAACCGGCAAAAATGGCTTTCAAATTGTTATTGAAGAGCATGAGCACTGCTATTTTCCGCTACTATTAATATAATATCGTTGTTTTTGATATTCCACAATTTGTGACAAAAAAGTTTTTCCGAAGAAAAGTAAGTTCATCTCAGTTCCTAGAAGAAGGATTTTGCAGTGCAAGAATTAAATTTCGTTTACGCTAGATTTTTTTTTCCTGCTTTTTTGAAATGGATATGGATGACAATGAATATTTTATCAGATGATAAATTATCTTAATTACTTTTTTCTTCTTATGTGTCTGTGCGCGAGAAGAGAGATCAACCAAAATCAGAATTATATTTCATTTACGCTAGATTTTTTTTCCAGCTTTTTTGAAATGGCTATGAATGACAATTAAAATTTTATCAGATGACAAACTAAGAGACATCGGCCAAATACTGGCTCCATTGAATGGGTCCGAATTCCGAAACAAGGGATGTCACAAAGGTTTTCTTTTAATATCACCCAACAACCAATACCAAGATTGAGATGGCATGAGCCTGAACTCACCTCTTACAGATATACATATGGTTTAATACTTGATTTTCAATAGACATCACTAATTAAAAAAATTTAAATCTTTTAAAACATAAATCTCAACTTTTACATCAACCCTATCTTCTGTCGCTCTACTTGATTTTTTTCAAATTGAGAGCTACGTACAATCAAAATCTTACAAAAAAAAAAAACTTTCAGTTAGACCAGTTAATTTCAAATCTCCGATGATGAAATTTAGACTCGGCTCTCTAAATGATAAAACATCATGTCATAAATTTTAAAAAAACTGTTTGATTTTAAAAAAAATAGATATTGTAAGACCAAGTTATGACCTATGAAAATTTGAACCGTAATTTGGCTTTTCGATATGATAAATTTTACTAAAAATGATTCATATAAAATTTGAAGATTCTTCCGCATCATCTACCCTCTGGTTCTAATCATGCAGAAAACTACCTTCATGCTCCGGTCTGAAGATCTCGCCTTCGGCTTCTGAAGAGAAAATTAATGGCCGCCAAGACCAACGTTCCATGAAGACAGCAGGGGCGAAAAAGCTGCCTCGTGGCCCACCGACTTGAGCGTGCAGTGGGGACGAGGAATGCTGTCACCTCTAAAATGGGCCACAGTTCACGGACAACACTACAGCTACAACTGCGCGGACTTGAAAGCTGACAGTTCCAGGCTCCGGCCACTTCCAAATCAGCTCAAAAGCTTTGGCCTAGAGAATATAAAATCAAAAGCTTACTGAAGCTATAGTTGTTTTACCGCTTGTATCTGTGATGAGCTAACCTAAAGTAGGATGACTTATGCTTGCCATAATCATTCTGTTATGCAGATTAATTATGTCGCATGTTATTAACTATGGTCTAGACTTTGGGTTGATTTGTATATATGCAGAAGACAACTTGTAGATTGCTAACTTGGCTCAATCTTGATCCAGATCAAGCAAGTTATGAATATACTTTAGTTTGTGCCATTTGTTGTAATGGATTAGTCATGCATCAAAAGGCTCAATGCTATTACCAATGAAGAACAATCAGAATCATCTTGTAAGACTTGATGTGACTTGACTTCGAATACATTGTCACAGTTTATTCCTAACTTAGATGACAATTTTTGTATGATGAGGAGGTAGGAGGCATTTAATTATGGTACATATGAGAGGCATCTAAAGTTAATTCAAGTGGGGCTTAGTGCTCCTCGTAGCATTACACAAACTAGACAGGAACAGGTCTTGGATGCTTGGGCATGGAAAGAACCTCTCCAAGGTGGCAACCCATCTACCAGTTTAATAGAAGTGTACCTAAATTTGGGCAAGGGATGCATGGCTGGTGCGTGAATCTCAGACTTGCAAATCTCGTTGCATGCACTGGTGAATGCGACATGAGTTATGCTCACAAAATCATTCAATGAACATACAACAAATATTTACACCTTCACCCCAAGGCACTTAATGTCCAACTACTGAAAATCATGAGATTTAGTCTTCGGTTCATATTTCATTAACCAATTTTTTCTAATTAGAATTTTGCCACTTTCAACTCATGAGATTCTTAAGAGTTGGATATATGGCAGATTGTAACAAGCCAAATGAAACTCTAGAGTAACCTTTCTAGCGGAAACTAACTATTTTATATGTAATCTATATAGACTCAAATTGCATAAATAATATTCTACTATTAAAGACAGAAATGTTTAACCATTTATTTTATTTAATCTGATTCAATCTATTGTAAATTGTTAAATTACTTATTTAATAAAATGATCAAATTAGAACCTGCATTATTAATTTGTTCAGTAAATAGGTTGAATTTGAATTGATAAATTTTTTATTTATCTCATATTCAATCTACTCCACCCGATTACCATCCATATCTACCTTATATCTTTATTGCAGCAAATTTCTGCCATTGAAATCGTAGAGGATTTGCACACGCGAGTAAGCTGCACAGCAATCGCAGCCGCATTAAATTGGAAACAAAAATTTAGGAATAGTATTACAATTTAGCTGTTGCCACTTGTCAACAGCTGGTGAAGCTTGCCAAGCAAGGAGCTGAAAGCCAAGCAGCATCCGGTCAGGTTTCCCACGTGCAAAGATGCACCTGAAACACGGTCAGCCCGACTCTCCATGCATCCTTGATCATAGGGAGAAAAAAAAAAAACCCGTGCGGTTCAAAATCCCCGTAGGGCATCCTACGTTAGGTCACCGCAATGCATGTGCCGCGGGCCCCACTCCTTTCCCATCGGACGGCTGTCACAGCCTCTGTAGCCATTCCAAGATGCCCGAGAGCCCGGACAGCATCCCATGATCTCTGTCAGTCAACGAATAAATTAACGACAAGCGTCGCAACCATTCGTCTTCTAAAGGGCCCACTCAAAGATGTAAAAAGCTGAAGGAGATCAAGGGAGAAAGAGGAGCATATGATAAAAAGAAAATCCACCATTTACACTGCCTTCTTCTCAAATACGCCTTCCACTTTCCATATTCCTACATATATCCCTCTCACCTCGGCTTGCTCCATCCAGACACCATGTCGGCATCCACGAAATTCTCCCGAGTTCCTCCAGAAGTTGCTATGCATCCTATTATTACTGTGTTTCCGGTGGAACATCATGATGTCGTGTCGTCTTTGGTTAATGGTGAGGATGGGAGCAGAGAGTGCCGGACGCCGACCACGGAAGAGAGCAGGCTACCGACAGTCCCGTCCAGCTGCCCGCCGGCGCCGAGCAAGCCCCGACAAGTGCTTTTGTGCAAGAGGAGAGTACCGGAGCTGGAGTTGTTCGGTGCTCGGCTCGAGGAGATCGAGCTCTGGTTTCCACATAGAGATCGGCCGGCCGCACGGCCTTTTTTGTCATGCCGGTCGAAGAAGAAGCGGAAGCGCCAGCGTCTCGGTAAGAAATGAGATGAAAGAACAGTGCCTATTTCAGTGATGCATGCAATTTTTTTTCTTGTTTTATGGATATATGTTATTAGATATCGTAAGTTTGTTGGTAGAAAGACTCTGCGATTTTATTTGTTTTTCCTCCAAATATAGGTGAGAGAATATTGAGAGGATGAGTCGCTTGTTGTTAATGTCTTGAGATTATGTGTTTTTTTTTTTTTTTTTTGGTGCAACGGTAGCTCACACCCGTCAGGATTGAATGCGGCCAACAAAATTAGAGAACAAATGGCTAAAAAGAGGCTTCGGCATGGACACATGGTCTATCAAGATAAATCTCCCTAAATGATATGCAACAAAAGAGGCAACTCAGTCCGCGGCACAGTTTGCCTCTATGTAAACATGCGTGGCCAGGTGAGAGTTATACTTTTCTAGAAGTCGGTATATGTCGTGGAGCAGGGCTTCTTCTCTGCAGCATACCTCCGACCTCGGACCCACTTGATCATAGTGGTCGAGTCTCCCTCCAAATGGATGCAGTCCGCGTGCAGAACATGTCTCGCATAGGTAATACCTTCCTATATTGCTCTAGGCTCAGTGCATATAACGGGCATATCAAAGATCTACTGCCTCTCTGCTGCCATCAGTCTAGCGTCATGAGATTAATATTGTGTTGAAATAGCGATAAAGCATCTACATGAGATTATCAGTATTGCTGTGCAAATACTAGTGGAAATTATATATATATATATATATATATATATAGAGAGAGAGAGAGAGAGAGAGAGAGAGAGAGAGAGAGAGAGAGAGAGAG
>JAOXJJ010000819.1:9999236-10020838 GCA_025769935.1 Phoenix roebelenii
CATGTGGAACATAGAAATCTTTATTTTTCACCAAATAGAAATTGAGATAATTTTTTTTCTAAAAATACTCTTAAGCTTTTACATAGAATAGAATAAAATTTCTCTTTATCAAAAGCATAACTGGTATTTTATGCAACCTTTCTAAGAAAGTAGATGTTCAACTAAAGATAAGCCACTTCGGAATGTATCACTTTCTCATGATCAACTAAAAATGTAAAAACCATTTTTTCAGATATCATATATCCGGATATCAGTTTTCTAAAAAAAATATTTCAGTAAAAAAAAATTCTTTTCTGATGAGAGAGCCGTATCTCAAGGATCTCGCTGGTCTCCTCCCGGGTGCAGTCTCGGCACTAGCAGTGAACCTCCGAGGTGTGGAACGATGAAGTGGTGACAGGGGAGGAGCGGTACAACGTGCTGTGCTCCATGGGGGATGCGAGCATGGAGGCCTGCATGGATATCACAGCATGTTTGGATGGAATATGAGATGGAGCTGTCAGTCTTCAGGACCACCTTAGATGCTGGTCCAAGCCCTTCTTTAGATAGCCGTTTACCAGTAAACACCTGGTCCAATATAGTCATCAAACTAGAATGATCCATATATGATATTAGATCCGAACCACCGTCACCTCTGCTCTTACCAACATTGAGCATGTTCCATTCTTGCCTTTCTCCCTGAAGGAGAGAAACATGAACTAGCCCACAATAAAACTTTATCTATATTATATTAATAACAAAAAAAAAGTATGTCCACTTAAGTCCACGTTTCAACTTACATGCACAATGCTTAGTGCATTAGACATGCCAAACAATGGGACTTAAGCAAAACCAATCAGTTTAATAATTAATAATATATATATATTTTTTTTTTCTTTCATCCAAAAAAAAATAGTTCTTCCAATTCTATGAATCTTTCTAAAATGTTTTTCTCTTGAATATCACTCAAAAAAATTTCAGATTTTCCGGTATTCCACCAATTAGTAACCCAATGTTTCGGACATTTATTAGATGAGAAAGACCCACCAGGGCAAAAATATTATGGATGAAATATGTGGGAGGGAGACCAAGGCTTTTCTCTTTTTTTTTCATGTATATATATATAACCACCTGTTGTCACCTCAAGTAAAAAACGAACTCTGCATGTTAGCATCAAGATAAGTCATGCATGTGTATGCTAGTAATGAAAGAGGCTCAAGCTCCCAAACCCGGTGACCATAGTCTTCGAAATTGATCCCAGGTCTCTTTGTGTGACTACCAAAGACTTCACCAGCCTAACCACCTGGCACCTTCAGCGGTTAGAAACATTTAACTTTTTGAGGTGTGTGCAAAAACATTTTATTGAACATATATATCCTCAAAGGCAGAGGAAAATGACCTACTAATTCCGCAGAATATGAGAGACTTTTCCAGATAAATACTGTATTTTGCATAGTCTAGTCAAACATCTAAGTTTCAAAAGTTCAAACTATGAATTTTTTTTATTTTAAATCTTTAATTTAAAATCTAGTTCCACAATAGCATGCTGCTGCAAGAATAAACGAATTCAACAATAGTATTTGGATACCTCAATTATTATACCATAACACCAGATTCAACTGAGACTTTGCATGATTCATATCATCATATAGGCATCAGGTCTCATACCTCGTATCTAATGCAGGACCCAACTGAGCCCAAGATGCCATTTATTTGGCTAGGTTGGATGCAGAATCGACCAATTCGTACTTTTACATGCGTGCGGATCTTCCACAAACCAGGGACTAACCATGCTTCAATGTCCTGTGGCCAGCTTTTATAGAGAGGCTAACAGGATAATGGATTAGCTAACCAAGTTAGCTTCATATCAGTAAACGGAGATACATAAGGACTTTGCTTCATTCATCAGTCATCACATTGGACCTCAGCATCAAGCATAAACAACAATCTTGCAATAAATGACAATACCTGTGACCCAACTTTCAAAAAATGAAAGGGGAAAAATAGGCTGCTCCTAAATAAACACATCAACCAGTTTTATAAATGTTTAACAATTATAAATATTAATTTTATGCGGTTATCTTTAGTTAAAACAGTCACACATATTCTCATTCATTTTTTTAAGGGGAAGAACGAATCTCTTAACAATAATTTTTTTTTTAACAAAAATGACAACTAATGCACCAGCAGGGAATCCATTTTAAGAACATAGATCTTTGCTCTAATTCAAAATATCATATCCATTCTCACCTCTGTGAAATGATAATATAAGTGTTTTTTCTCACACATTTTATGTACTAGTTCTCTGCACAAACAGTTTAACAGCTAATGTGAATGGGAGTAATCTATATTATTGACTGACAGTCCACAGTTAAATACACCTGATATTTCTCTTTCAAGAAGACTATAATACAAAATTATAGTTTGGAAAAAAAAAATACAGCTAAGAACAATGAGACTAGGAGATACCTATTTCAGATCTACAGAAGAAATAAGAGGAAAAACCAATAAATCACAAAAGACTTTACATGCTGCAGAAAATTGCACACCAACTCTAAATGCTGGCTTCAATTCTCTCTAGAACTTCCAACCTCGTCTTCCTTTTCCAGCTTTTCATAGTAGCAACAAGGTTAATTAACCCTACAATTTGGCTTTTACTGTATTCCTGCAGATTAAAAGCAACATACTATCAAGCTACAAGAATGCTACAATCATTGCAATGTAAGAATAAATAATAGCAAAGAAACACCATTCTTACTGGATGAGATCGTGCCCAGTGCACATATTCAGTCTCCGGAAGATAGTAGGCCTGTTTGTGTGGAGAAAACAACAGTAGCTTATGAATAGCCAGGTAATATTGGTGACGTAATAATGTGAAGCAATGTAAACAAAATGCTGAATTTTGGATGCTAGTGACGAGCCATATGCAAGGCCTAACTGAAGAATAACAAAACAACGTGAATGTTGAATTAGGTTACATTAATACCACATGCTATCAGGAGCATGTCCATTTGTTTGTTTAAGATTGTGTAACAGATTAAGTCAGAAGCAAAATTGAGACAAGAAGCATCCATGACACTTCTCCAGGCTAAAAATATGTCCCTGTTCATGCACAGATTTGAGGAACATCAGACTTGCTCTCCTTGGCCAAGATCCTAAATGGGGAACATCTGATGTTCTTGAAGACAGCAAAAGAAATTCAGGATGCCATGAAGAAGATATTGTATATGTGGTATAGATATGACAGATATTTCATCAATTTCCAAGATCCTAATTGGGTCCATTGAATCGTGCAATGATAAAAGGCTTGAACTGACAAGCGCAATGGTGTGGGTTTGTTTCCTGGGGAAGCCACTTAATGCAAAAAAATGCCAAAGTGTTTCCTGTTGGCCTACCTAGCCCAAATTCTACTAAAGGCCCATCCTCATCTTAGCCTAAATCCTATTTGTGGGCCAGTTGGCCTAAATAAAGCAAAAGAAAACCTCCATGGATCTTTTTTTTAACTCCGACAGAAATTGGGCTGGAAGATTGACATGGACCTACTCAAATAGACTGCCCACTCCATGAATCCAATAAGAAATCCAGACCAATCCTGCTGGATTTTCCAAACAGGCCCTTATCGTTTCTTGCTTGTGTAGTCTACTCCAAAGTTCAAAATATGTTAATCCCATCAGATAATGAAGTTACGCTAACATTCACATAGTGGCCATAGTGCATGACAAGAATCATTATAGCAATAGAGGCTAGCCAAAGAATTCCTGTTTTTAATCAACCAAGCTCGGAAGCTCCATGGCAAAGCCCAAATAGGCCAAGCTCCCTGACATGTTTCTGATAGTGCAGCTGGAGTGAGAAATATAAGTCTGCAGTCAATTTTCCTGTTTTTTTTTTTTTTTTTTTTTTTTTTTTTTTCTTTTCTTTTTTTCTTCTGGAGCAAGAACAGTCTTGACCACCAAAGCCTCACCCACATCTCCTTGCAGTTCTGGTCATCCTCTATGCCATAACCTTCATTATAGAATGGGCTTTTGATCTTGGTCCTCATCATCAGAATCATCCTCGATCAGTAGCTTCCTGCTAGGATGACTATTGTATTTTCAACAAACCTTGGTAAGATGACCCAATTTTCCATGTTGATGGCAGCGAAGTTAGGTTGACTTTCTTATTGCCTCTTGTCTAACCCTTGGTTTGCGGTTCGAAAGGCAGGGATTGGGCCCTTCTATTTTCACACTTTGAAGATCACCACCACAAAGCATGCAGATTCAGCACATCCTGGATTGATTAACAAAGGCCACCAATGTATCTAGCAACTTCTTGTTCCATCTCCATCAACTCGTTCTGTGTAACAAGTTGATTGAACTCCTTGGTCATAGTCATGAAAAATCAACTACCCTATCGAAGATTTTGTAGACATTGATACAGTGTTTTAAGTGTAACTGAAGGGCAAAAAAAATGCACTGTCATCTTTTTCACATGCTCCGAATCAGCATTTTATTTTCCTTGCATAGGTCTTTCTTAACTGATCCCATTAGGCAGAAGCTCAAACCTTTACTTAAAGGACAATGAGGTTTACCTTCCTGTCACCGAGCACACCCTCATATTTAAAGATGCACTCGACCATGTCCAACCAGTCAAGAAGTCCTCACCTATAGGCTACCAGCAAACCTGGATAGATCCACCTTGATGCTGGTATCCCGCGTACTTGCAATCTGATTGGTCGGCTTGATCTACTTAAGTAAAAGGCTCCTTGCATGCAGCTCAGCCATGGAGGGAGTTCTCAAAGCCTAAATACTCAAAACCATAGTTATCATCACCATTGCGATCCTGAATCTTAGATCTGTGCAATGCGGTCAGTCAAGAACTTGACTTCTCAATTTCTCGATCTCTATGTCTCACAGTTCATGCTCTCGTGCTTGCAGCTCAAGGTATGCTGAACCGACCGGAACCGGTGCCGACCGATTAATTTTTTCTTTTTTCGCGTCCGCATGCGGACGAGTAATTTTTTTTTCTCACGGACGCGACACGTGCAGTTTTTTTTTCGCGTCCCAGCGCGCGTCTCCGGTTCAGTACCGGTTCCACCGGTACCGGTGCCCACTTGCCATTGTCTCTAGTTCCTCCTCCAACCACCTGCCATTGTCTTCCAACAATGCACGACCAGCATCGAGCAATTAGGCTCTGACACTAACTGGTGTAGCCCTAAAGGGACATGTTGAAGAGAAAGGAGCACAAAGATAAAGAATTAAAGGGTGGAACAAACTATTCCACTAAGATTTCACAAAATCAAATTCAAAGTCCATCATTAAGCTAAGCCGAGGCCACCTTATATAGCGAACCCTTACAAATGTGCCAAAAGTAGAAAATTTCTCCCCAAAGTTTCTAGAAATAGAAAGCACAGACAATGTAGAACACATAGGTGAAATCCTAAGATAATTTGAATTTATTTGAAAAAATTAAGAAAATAATTTTTCAAAAATGGAAAGTTTCCATTTTTGGGCTTTGTTGGTCCCAAATATAATGGAATTTCATGATAAAAAATGAGGCTATTGACTCTGTTTGTTGGTGGGAATGTTGAGATCTGAATATTGCTTCTGAATTGATGCCTCATGGCATTCTGACGAGTGGATTGAAAGTCATGCCTAAATTAGTGAATGCTAGGTAGAATCAAGTATCTCGTCTATCAATCGTGCCTTTCTTGCTCCGATCTTTATTCCCCAAATAATCCACTACTATAATGGCCAATTGAAGTTGTAATTGTACTAGGACAAAAAGAACTATTTGCACCAGTATTGATGTAACACAGGATGCAACCAATAGGTACTATGATCAGCTAGACCATGCCAATCTTCTCACCAGTCAGCAGATTCGCGAGCGAAGACTTCAACAAGCAAATATTTGATTCAAAGGTTTTCACCAAATTTTTCTATAAATTTTCCATTGGCAACAAGATCTTTTTTATGCCAGGTTTCTATATTTGTAGTGAAATAATTCCAGCATACCTCTTCATTGATTTTGTATTGGGTTTAATACCCAACCTATTTCTAAGTGTCTATTTGAACGCCAGAATCATCAATCTTCAGCCTTGAATATTCAAAAAGAGCGCATCTTGATCCATTTAAACAAAATAGCCAAAGACTTTTACACGTGTCTTCTTCAACCTAAACAGCTTTATTAGGCATTCCTTGCATTCAGCCTTAACATAAACTAGAAGTATGACATGATAGTGGCTCTACTCAAAGGCAGACTTGTACATTAACTTGTTGCCACTCTCAAGGGCAACATGAATGAATTTGCACTTAGTCCAACACATGAATAAGCAAGTAAAATATTTCCTATTATTAACTTTTCCATTTCGAGAGGGTTCCCTATGAGACTAGCTGCCTACAAGACTAGTCATCTAACCAAGGAATTCCATGAGATAAAATGTAACATCAATACTCTGAGCCAAATGCAAATCAAGATTTGACAAAGAATCAATTTTTTCTAGGGTCTTTCTCTCCAACACCTTGATACAACAAGGTAGTCATCATGGTATGCCCATGTTCTGCCAAGCAATAGACACAGTTAATTATAACGCCCATTTAGAACTTTTACCTTTCAAACATCTCTTTCAACTCTGCACCATTTTCCATGCAACCTCTAGATTCCAGAAGAAGTGCATCAAAGTTAAGTCTTATGTATCCATAGGCTACAAATAATGTGTTAAATTATCGATCCATACAGTTGACTGGTTAATGTCACTGACTTGGGGGGCAATTTCGTCTCTTTACCTGTGTAAGTCAACAAATGGAAGATTTTGATCTCTGCTGCAATATATTGCTACGACAAGTCATAGGGCTAGAATAAGAAATTCTAGAGTTGGCAACCCTTGTACTGTCTAAATGCTAACTCTGCCTAGCAGATTTTGAACTAATCTGAATCACAGAGCTCTTGCGAAGGATCCTAAGGAGTGTGACACCTAGCATGATCATCTCTTCAACCTCAACTAGAATACGAAGGGTGATGGAATTCAAAACCCTTGCAGAACACTAGAACTATTATAAGTTCAAAGCAAAGGAATTTGGCGAAGTTGTGAGAACTTAATAGAACGAATTGCACAATTACTACAAAATAAGAAGACAATTGTTCACTATGATCATGGTTCTCTAAATTTCTCACCAGTTACCAGTTATTATACTTACAAAATTTCATACCCAAACTGAAGATTCACGATCCTCATTTTCAAAATTATTGCCCTAAAGGACATACAAATATTTGTGAAACATAGGAAACTAATTCAGACTAATGTACCAAACTCTAGAAAGAACAGGGTTACCTTGATAAATGTTTCAACAACTTGCAGCTTTGGCTTCACATTTATGGAAACAAAGTGCTGTAGTCCGTTAATTAAGACCTAGGAACAGCAGGGAGAAGAATGATGTTAATAACTGTAGGTTTCTGTTTAATTGCAATGGTATATATGCATAGATTCTAAAACCTGAAGGTCTAATGACATTAAGACCCGTCCTTCATCTGTGCATCTCTTTACTCGTGATAGGCCTTCAATAAGTACTTCTGCAACATTTTCAAGTCCATATTCCAGGAGGAGATCCTGAAACTGGCACACGAATAGAATTGAAATGCTCATATCATAAAAGAATTTTATTACTGGAAAGTCTTAGTTTTATAAGCAAGCAACAGTAAAGAACAACATACCAACTGACTTGCAGCTATTTAAAACAAGGTCTACCTTACGGACTCATACCGATGATATTTGTAAGATACCGATACAATACCGAAATTCGATTATGTATATAGCCAAACCAATTCGCACCAATATGAATTGAGCGGAGCCACTTTGTATTGCCTAGTGCCGCCTGAACTAGGGTATGTACCATCAAGGTTCGTCGTCTAAATACCGGGCCCTATACCGGTACCATCCTTTAACAGTGTCGGTATGCGGTACGGTACGAGAGGCATACTGAGTGTCGGTACAGTCCAAGATTGCACACCAGTTTAGTACCGAGATGATACGATACCGGCCGGAACGGCAAACCTTGCATACCATATTGTATTGACCTAGACGACAAGGTTTGGATGGTACCGTGACAAAAGGTAAGAAGAGAGCCACAAGCTGCCTCAGTACGAGGTGTGTACTGTACCGTACCGACTATATTGTATTGAATCGGTAGCATATTGGTATAGTACCCTATGTTGAGATTGCGGACCTTAATGAAAATCCATGTAGAAGGCATAGAAGTGGAACTACTAACTATTATATAGATAACAGACAGTGCTAACAATATGGTCTTGCTATAGAACCTTGCGTTCTTTTCCTTTTGTTAATATTTATGTTACATTCTAGAAGGTCTTCTAGTAAAATCATGAACAAGGCATTTCATTCTCAAAAAGCAAGCCAAATTAAACTATTTCAGCAAATCGTCAACCAAAAACAAGCACAATCATATTAATTTTAAGACTTTCAAAAAATATTAAAAATTTGGTCCTTTTTTACTAATGAAGACTTCTAAGTAGATTACAATTCCTCAGCAAATTTATTAAACTTACTCGAGCAATCAAAAACAAATCACTAAAGTTGAGAATGTATAAACTATATAAAACCGTAAGGATGTTCCCAGTACTTTATCTAAGGACTTAACTTTTGAAATGTAAAAGGACATGCATTTTAGACATTTGTTTTATTAGGTAAAATGAATTAAAAGACTCTTGTAAAGATATTTCTCCTTAAATTCTATTGTAATGGATAACAATTAAAGCAAATTTTCTTTCGCAAACTTGATTTATTACTCACTGACCTACAAAACCTTGCTCCAAATTACCACGTACCTAATGACAATGATCATGAGCCCTAATGCAGTCAAGCTCCTATGATAAACATAATTGGCCATAACAACATTAGCTATCATTAAATCGCATGAAAATGCTTTCCTTTACAGCAAACAACCTACAATGGTTTTATTTTCACATAAACTATCAGACTAAGATGGTCTGATCATAAATTTTCAGTTAGCTAAAACATATTTCCAGAATCAGGCCAAACAGAATTTGGCAGTTCACCAAACTTTGCTTGTAAACATATTCAAATATCCATCTAAATGGCTTACCAAAAGCATGCGCATGATATTGAAAATCAAGTGAACAGACCTCCACAGCACCTTTTCTTTTGCCCAGGTCTAAATCACACTCTTTGTTTTTATCCTTTTCTTGTAGTAGGTTCTCTGTCATTCCACAAGATTTGTACCAAGGGTACTTATTTTAGTGTTTCACTGATATGAAAGAACAGTCTTAGGAGTCAACTCATTAAGTCATTGAATGTGATGCATGGTATATATTTACTAGTTAAGAGACATACAAAGATGAAATTAGTGTATCGTAAATAATTTTTATGGACAAGAGACATGAAAGTTGATTGTCATTGACCAACATAGTTTGAGCTGTGAAACTTGGAAAGGTAGATGTTATTACCTCCTTAGAGATTCCACCATGTGCAAGCCTTGATTTATAATGTTTAAATTCTCCCAACAACAAGTCAACATACCTATTAATGCAAGAAAATTGCCATGCACATTACTGTAGAATCTTAAAATAATCACAATAACCAAAGCTACATAACAAAAAAAAGGGGAAATGTAAGTAAGCAACGAAAATTCGTAGCATCATTATAATAACTTTAGTTCTCTCAGTAGCAATGATACAAAATGGGTCAGCGTAAGCCTTAACTATAAAGTTGAGACAAGATTAGCACAGCATACTGCTAAAGTACGCATCTCTGTACTGGATATGAACAACATCAAAACTAATTGAATTGATCAAACAACGGGTTCCCAAGGATATTTATGAAACTTTTGAATGTCAAATACAACGTTAATGATGTTGAAACCTGCGAAGAATTGCAAGAGTTGAAGATGCACAAATATACATTCCTATATGCAATTATCCAAAATATGCAATCATGTTATGTAGACCACTTCCTATAACATGCAAATGCAATACATGAAAAAAAATACATGTACATACAAATACAACCTTTTTGACATTATCCTACAACTATATAAATGTTGGAATAGCTATCAACTTTTCAATTTCCATAATACCCCCAATTAGATTTTTCCATTAACGATGTTCCCACTCTTAATGTCGGCATGCTCTTCCTAATCCTACGTCCATTATCACTAGGATTTTAGCAATCCTAATTTGCCTCTCCACCCATCCAATTTAGTCTCTTAAAAGCTCCTCAATTTTATTGTCAGTTTGGTAACACATGACCCTTCGCTCGATTAACCCATTGGAGCTTCTCTCTAGCTATTTGTAGAGAGAGAAGCTCTGGGATCTCCATTTGGACTCCTTGGATTCTGGCAAGGGAGTCCCCCTCCTGGTTTCCCACCCCTTCTCTCTTCTACCTTCCCCTCTGATCCTCTTTTCCTTTCCCTCACCTTCTCTCTTCTCCCTTCCTCTTTCCCCCCCTCTTTGCTTCCCTTCTCTCCCCCCCCCTTCCCCTCCTCTCTCTCTCTCTAACCCGCTCCCTCCCACCATCTCTCCCCTTCCCCTTTTCTTTTCTCCCTTTTACCTTTGGCATGTGTTGTTGTCCAATGTCATTCATCAGCAACCAATGAGGGGCAGCATCTAGAATATGGTGATCACCTAGATGAAAAAGCTGTGGGTGAGGCAGTCCCACTTGTGACTGGTGAGAGTATAGCAGATGCTAAGCAAACTTTCTTGGTGTAGGTGTTGGTGGAGATGAAGAGGAAGGAGAGGAAAGGCATGGTGGATTATGAGTGGCAACGTCAAGAAAGATGTGGAGAGGACCATGACAAACTGAAGATTCTTTGTATAGGGGTTGTTGGTGATCTAGTGGAAGGAGAGGAGGGGGATGGTGAAGGAGATGAAATGATTGAAGATAGAGCACCTATTCAAGATATACAGGTTTTTGAATTTGAAATTCAAATCTCTAGTTTGGACATAGTTGGGTATTTGGATGGGCCAAGCAGACCTATGCTATAGATGGGTTTATTTGGTAATATCAGCTGATTTTTTGTCGGGTTGAGCTTTGGTGTTTGGGCTGGATATGGTCCCTGTCTTTTCATTTCTTCCTTTGTTTCTTCTTCTTGCTCTTCTTTTCTGCTTTTTATTTCTCTTTTCATATGTGGTTCTTGACTCATTTTGCTGATCAATGAAATGTCAGATGGCTTCCTGTATGGCTCAAAAAAAAAAGACCCTTCGCTCAATCATTTTTTTTAAAAAAATTAAAGCTTAGTTAACTTACATTTAAAATCACTACAATCCACATGCATTTGCATGTCTATATCATTAAAATACCCCAAAAAATTCACCATGGATCACAGACTTAAATTTTGCAGAATGTATAGTCAAAGAATACAAAGGTTCTTTGTGAAGAAGCCCACAAGATGCTTTTAGATTGTCAGGTAATGATACGAAGTAGATTATAAATAGAGATAAAGTAGCAATCAATCTTGATGCTTTCTGCTTTTGCACAAAAATCTAGTCCAACAAAGTAAATACTACTTGATAGTTTGATTATATTAACTTCAGAAGCATGAGGAGTAGTTATAGTTAGATACCCAATTCATATAGAAGATCTAGAAAATGAAAGGGAACTCCATAGGAATGCAAGCCATTACATAACATTCAGCCTTGGTACTGAATTATGAGACAAAATTTCGATTTTTGTTCCTCTTGAACTAGTGTATCCCTAGAAGTGCATAAAATACTGATCAGTAGCATTACATATGCAAAGCATATGTTTAACATATTATTGGACAACAATGACCATAAGTATGAGTGTATGACGGTATGACCATATTTTGACCATGTTCTAGCCTCTAATGGATGATTTTCTGGCGATGTAAGATCCGAAGGCACAAATCTTCTTCATGGGAACCTTCCCATTGCCTCTCACTGCAATTATCACCTTCAACTGGAAGAGTGGGGTCAAATTTCTGCTTATTCCTGAGTAGTTAGAGCTCAATTTGGGGTCAATCCAACCCAACCCATCACAAACTAGGCATTTGACATCCGGTTTATCAAAATCAAAGCACATAGAGCCCATGTATTTGCGCCTATCCTAGTACCGGGCTGCTACAGCTGATTTATTGAACCATGGGAACAAAACATAAAATATATAGTTGTGCGGCAGGCAAGGCAAATAAGCAACAAGCAGAACATGGTGATGGGAAGAATGCTTGGTGAGAGCTCCTACTAAAACTCAAATCAAAAGTCACAACCAAGGTTTGCCATACTGACCTATACCAACCGACAATACTGATAAGGTACTGGCAAGGTTCGCCGTCTTGATACCAGACCCCGTACTAGTGCCACACTAGCACAATGTCGGTACAGTACGATACAATTTTTTTTGACATACTGAGTGTCGGTACGCCATCCGTACCGGGTATCAATACCGAACCAGTACGTCCCGTACCATAGGTACAAGATGCAGTTTGGAATATGAGTTGAACTGGTCCATGGAGGTCCGAACCGAGCAGAGCCATCTCGTACTGCCTAGTACTGCACAAAACTAGAGTGTGTACCATACAGTCCCAACATACACTGCCCAATTTTAGGTGGTACGCTAATAAAAAGAAGAGTGCGGGGTGAGTACCATACCGTACCAAACAAATAAGTACTAGCACAGTACCCGGTATGAAATTGTAGACCTTGGTTACAACAAAACAAGATAAGCAATGCATCTGTCCAAAGAGTGCTTGGAAATGTTTCTTTCCAAACAATGGGAAACTATAATAACGAAAATGCGAAGTGCTAGAAAAAAGATCCTCCAAGCATCTTGTTTCAAGGTGATTGTCAAACGGCTTTAACAAAAATATTCATTAGATAGAGATTTGAGCTACTTCTCTTCTCAACTGAAAAGTCAAATTCTTCAACAAGGGTTTGTTGTCCAAACTTTTCAAGCAAAAATGAAGTGCTAAACAAATCCAGATCAACATTAGATAGCTTTATGAGATGTCGTTATATACAATTCCATGAGCTGATGATGTTTAACAAATCAAGCACCTAAACTTCTTATATAATAGATACAATAATCCATTGATTAATGCTTTTATACACGTATAACAATGTCTTACTGCTACGAAATCTTTAACATGATACATGCATGTAACATGAAATATAGTACATGCTGGGATTAAAATTAAAAAATTGAAAAGTTTTCAGTAGTAATGCTTCTTTTGAAATGTTGAAAGATGATCTCATGCATCTCTAGGATTTTAATCTTTTATTTTAAAAAAGTTATGCCAATGCACAAGATGATATTGATATACTGTTTACTTAAAAAGATAATCAAATGAAAATGGAACGATAATAGCCAAAATAAACACTAAACCAACGAGAATACATACATCCTTTTAAAAGGTTCATGAGCACCGATGAACATAAAATTATCCCTAAAAAATAAAACCATTCTTAAGTTTAAACCGTAGAATTATGGAAATGATAGAAAAAAATGGCCATATCATCCAAACAGAAATAAGACTTACCCATTGTGCTCTAACCCAAGATCTTTCACCTCCCATTTCGCATATGTAATCTTATCTGCATACCTGAGATATAACAGTAAACATATTTAACATGCAAAACCAAAATACCTAAATGAACAAAGAATAGTATCTGAGAGATAGCAAGAGCAACACTGTTCGAACATGAACTCTGCTTATATATCTTGTGCATGCATTGTTATGTAAGAAAAGATGATAGATAAATTGGAATCATTGACGCTTGTGCCAACTAAATGATGTTGATGTGTACTTCAACCTAGACTCAGTTTATATACTGTGAAATTTGCAAAACTTTCCTTTTTCTTTGAACATCTGGAAAACATCCAAATCAACCATGCAAAATTATAACATACTGTGTTCATATCAAAACCAAGGATTTATGTGCCGCTGGCACAAGGCATGACAGCCAGTGAGTCGCACGACACATCCTTTTATGTGCCAAAACTTTTTTTCTAAAAAAAAAAGACTTTTGGTTTGGTATTGAGCGAATTGGAATGGGTTGATATGGACAGGAACCCCCTGGACCAGGGAACAAACCAATGCTTAGCCTAGCACATTACATGACAGCTAACACATATCGACACCTAAATTATTTTATAAACAAGAAATAATCTGAAAATTTAATCAAAAAGACACTATGGTATTAAATGAATGAAAATTGTTATGTAGAGGGGTTTTCATATTAATACTGCCATGTGATAATCAGTCCTGCTAATATTTTAAACCCAAACAAATCTTCAGTTCCCCAACTTCATGGTCAGCAGAGAGCCATGGGTCATCTTCACTTCCAAATCTGCCCCTGGTCTCTCTGGTAAGTAATAAATAAATGCACTCACTTAGCAGATCTCTTAGTCCCATTCCCATAAGAGAGGGAGAGAGAGTGTGTGTGGCAACCATGGTTTTATGTGCCGATTGGTGCAGCATGAATGGAATTTTACATTCTGTGCAAGAGACTGGCACACCGCACTGGCATAGTCCTGGCTGCATGCTGGTACTAGGCATGCTAAAAGCCAGCATATGCCAAGTACTTCGATTCTTGAATGATCCACATCACTTTTCTGGTTCTATTCTAATAAAAAGATTCCCCTCTTATGCAGAAAAGACCCATATTAATAACTATGATCTTGCATATGGACAATTCCTTGGTATCCTGTTTAGTTGCAACAAAATATTTTCCATTTGCATTGGTCAAAAAACATATAAGGTGATCAAGTCACAGGTACTTGATATATCCACACCTAAGGATTTTACACAAAAGTGGTGACAAGATGTATTACTCGTACAAATCTTTTCATTTTCCAGTTCAATCCAATCCATTCGTTCATTGAGCTATCTATTCGATCACAGATATTTACAGCTCGGAACAACACAGCATGGAAAAATATATATATTGCTATAGCCAAGCCAACAGGCGATTGGCAAGGGAAACTTTAAACTTTGGTGACAACAGATGTATATTTAATATATAAAAAGAAAGAGCATTCTACAAACCATTTACAGATATCACAGTCTAGAGAGAAGTTGGACAATGTTGTGTATCAAATTAAAATCTAGAGTTCGCATGTAATTGCATAAGCCTAATGCTAGTCCTGGGAATAAAGAATACTATTAATAAATTTATAGACAGGGACAATAGAGATTTACCACTTTAGGAGAAAAATTGTGACAAAACTGGCACTCACATTTTGTGAATGGACTCAAGTAACAACAAAAGCAACAAAAAATAAGAACTAGGCAATGGTTATTAAAAGTAAATATTAGATAAAGGGCAATATCTGCAATTAGTAAATGACTGATAACAAGTTTGAAATCCCACTTTTCAAACTAACAAATCAGTTTCCAAGGTCTAAAGTATGAGCATAGACCATGCCTATCTGGCACTATAAAATATTCTTTGCACATTAAGTTACAGTGGATCCAGTTTTAGTTAGTACCACTTAACTTTGTAACTTTTCACCTCATACACAAAGATGCCCTAACAAACAATGCGATAAATTTTTATAGTTGATAGTTACTAAAAACTAAAATATGTTTTTCATTTTAACATTGTCTAGCCCAAATGATGTTATATCAGTGTTGGTTTGCAAAATGGGACTGTCAATATAGTGCAGTAGATAACAATTTAAAACAAAAAAACAATTCAAGTGGGTTCCTAGATTTTGATGAGTTCAAAAAACTAAACATTTACTTTCTAATTATTTGACATTTTATGGATTTTCTATCTGTTATTTGGAAAAAATCAATTAAACTTGTTCAAGGCCCAGGCAGGGCCAAGCTTTACCCACATTTCAACACAATTTACTTAGGCCCAAGCCCAGCCAGGCTTGGCCTTCGGGCCTACCATCTAGGCCCAAGCCTGGTTCTTACTTGGGCTTCGGTCTTCGAGCTGGCTTCGGGCTTCATTGCCATTTTTTTCTAGAAAGACCAAAAAATACAAAAAGGCTTAATGCTAAAAATAAATAATTAAATATTGCCAACAACCTACAATATGTTTATTATCCCATTAAGTTTACATATCAACAACAAATGTCAATTAAGTCTACAAACACAACAATCATAAACAAAAAATACCAAAAAAAGAAAAAAATATCAGGCTAGATAGGGTTAAGGTTGGGCTTTAATCCCCAAGCCTAAGCTTAACCCGTTTATTAAACAACACTATTTTCCAAGCACAAACTGACATGCCTATACCTTTGGCCCGAGCTCGTCCAAATGGCTTCAGGCTCGAGTAGGCCGAATGGGCCGTCTAACCCGTGAACGGGTCTAAATCAATGAAATATTTGAAATTGCTGAGATTGAAACTCACTGGGTATGGTTAAAACCAAAAAACCAAAACTGAATTTTTGAACCATGTCCTTAACATGTCTGTCCTTCACTGTATACATCAGTGAAAAATTAGTTTTCCTAGCATATTTCCCCTAGACTAGCTATTAAGAAGATTTTATAACTTAGTTTATTTTTAGTGCAAGACAAGTGTTGATATGGTTACACATCATGTTATTGTGACAAATCTCAGTAGGATATGCAAAACTTGAAATTTTATTTCTATACTCTAGTAACAAGAAATGATCATAAAACTTTAAAAGAACTTGAGGTAAAAATAAACCCTAAGATGTAAACTAGATGAAATACTTGTATGAGCTAATACCCAATGATTTTAAGAAAAACTGATAAATGCATAAATACAACTGATAAATGCATAAATATAAAAATACTTACATGGTATTGAATAAATTAAATTCAATACTAACCCAATGATTTTATATTCCCTTCCATTCCCAGTATTCTACACACTACAAATTAATTAAATTCAGAACATATATCATTTACCTCAAATATATATCTTATAACATAAATATAAATACTACTGTCACATCTATTGTCCACTATACAACAACCGGCACCATTACACCATTGATAAGTTTAAAGATTGCACTATTGAGAAAACACACTGCAAGATAGATTATAGTAATATTTTAGAAAAACATGGCGTATATTTCACAGCTCAGAGGATCAAGAATTGCTCAAGCAATAAACAATATTTCTTTTATAAACATCTAATTTGTTTAATTCGGGAAGTCAATGAGTTAAGAGGTTATCAAAACTCTACCCATTGATATGTAGAAGCATACGTGCTGTTGTCCTATGAATGTGCTCGGACAGATCTGGGACAGAATCCACCTGAAAAAAGAGTAAAATTTTGTCATCTATAGGCTATCACCAATATCACTTAACATCTAAAGATTCAGAGAACAGATCTAACATGATTCGACCCCTAAGGTATCAAGGTAGTGCATAACAGGGTTTATGTGCCAGGCTCTGCCAGTCCAGTATCCAGACTGGAATAGCATCAGCAAAGCATTCATTTGAACATTTGTTAGATTTTTATAACAAAAATTGTTCTGAAAACATTTTAGTCCTTTTAAGGGTTTTTTTTTTGTTCCAGAAGAGCAGCGCATTCCATTGACACTGATAGTTGAAACCTTGGCACATAATTAAAGTTCTAGCTTAACAATATTTCAGTTGTCAGAGGAAGTAAATATACCAGATTACCAAAAAAATCTTCAACTATAGTTGCATTGTGCTGTAATAGCATTGACTGGAGATGGGTTTTTGATCTATACAATACTTGTGCAACTAATGATATTGTTTCAGCACCTGCACATCTTTCCTGTAAAAAGGGATGAGTTACCAGTGTATGAAATCGCTCTTACTGCACATACATATGGATATTTACTAAACTGCAGTAATCAAAGTAGCAAAGGATGATCCATGAAACTAAATCAGTACACATCAACAAAATAAACAAAACCCCTCTCAAGCAGTGTTCTTTAAGTCTATGTGGCCATATATGTGGATGCAGTCCCCTGACTGCACTGCATTTCTTTTAGGCGGTTGCTTATGTGGTCAGATGTATGGGCTGAAAAGTAGTACGTAAAGCATTATACGGCTGCATATGCTTCCTTCTTAGCATTACGTGGCTGCATGTGTCCTGCTTGGCATTGTGCATCCACGTATGCAGCCCATTCTTATCTGGGGCCATGTGGAGGGTTCAAGCTGATGGTTGGGTTAGATGTGGGTTTTGGATTGGCTGGACATACATATTATCGATATTGTTAGTATGTCAATCATAATGTTTGCTATCAAATATGATGTACCAAGTAGTAAACACTTATTGTTTGCTGCTATAGTTTTTAACATTGCTATTGTTTATCAAAAATACCACAAGTACTATCATTGTTTTTATTATATTTGTTTTACATATTTAAAAAAATTAACTGCATATGCGCCTGCATATGCGGTAGTCACATACTGCAATGCGCAATGCAGTCCCCTGACTACCTGTATATGGTAGCCATCCTTTAAAACACTTCCCTCAAGAATTCTGCTACAGTCATTAAATAGTTACATCTTTCATGATTACTTAAGTTTACTCCAAAGACAAAATTTATCAGACATAATTATTGTATTTTGTCTGAGGTTATTAAATATTATAACAAGGTGATTCTTTCAAACTCCAAACTCTCAAATAAAGTATTATAAAACTATTGGAGAGAATGAATATAATAAGTAATCTGTGCAACCATTGGCATAATAACCTATATGAGGGGAACCACATAAGTCATTTCCTTTTAGGTGACAATGACATAGATCATTATGCAAGGTAAATAAACTGGAAGTGCACCATCCCAGTGACATGTGAACATAAAATATGAATGACTTGTAGAAAGAAGAATATATAACAAAGTTTTCAACTGCTTCAGCTGAAAAGATAAGATGCCATAGTATAAGTTCAAGATACCAGAGGTCAGCACAATTGTGGTCATGGTATGCCGAACCGGCCCGTACCGGCCAGCTACCGGTACGTCGGAGCCGTGGAAACCAGTACAGGCCGGTTCCATGCCGGAGACGAAGAAGATGAAGAGAAAAAGAGAGAGCGCAGGGAAGAAAGGGAGGGAGACCACCTTCGGCCGCCATCGGAGAGCCGCGGAGGGGTGTCGGAGGCCGGTGGGGGGCGTCTGAGGCCGGTGGAGGGCGGCGAAGCCCGGCGGGGGCCAGGAGAACCCACGGGGGCGCTGCGGAGGCCGAGGCTGCGGCCGTTTGGGAATTTTTAAGTGAAGTCGGCAACCGATTTGCCGACTTCACTTAAAATCCCCAAATTAAAAACTGCGGCCACGTCCCCTGTTTCTTTCAAAATAGTGGATGCGGCCGCGACCTCGGCCTCCACTGCGCCCCCGCAGGTTCCTCCGCCCCCCGCCGGGCTCCGCCGCCCCCCACTGGCCTCCGACGCCCCTCCGCGGCTCTCCAATGGCGGCCGAAGGTGGTCTCCCTCCCTCTCTTCCCCGCGCTCTCTCTGGTTCTCTTCTTCTTCCCCGGCTCCAGCAGGAAAGAGCTTCCCGGTTCGTACCGCCCGATTTCGGTACGAACCGGAACCCTACCGTTTTGGTAGGCAACCGGTACACCTATCGGATCCGGTACGGCGGACCCTGCTTGTGGTGTATACCTAGTAACATTAGGAAAGACTGAGTTAGAAACAAGTGCACTATTTGAAATAGGAGTAAAACAAAAGGAATGATGAAATCATGGCTTGAAGTTGTAACAACAGTAGACCCATTTATTCCACCATGTTTCGGTCCACAAATATTCATTCTTCATACTCAATGGGAAAATAACCCCATTTTAACAAGAGCTGAGCTTAAACAGTACCATAGATAGTTTTGCTTCAAGCAGCAAGACAGTTTCTGGTTCACCTTCACAATTTTCTTGCTAGTCAAAATCAAGACAACAAAAAAGCATGCATGTTTATAACATGTTTAACTTATTTTGTTGGAGAGTTATATGTAGTTCTGGTGATTTACTTTCAAGCCCCTTTGCAATTATTAAATATTATGAACCTGCTTTTAGCTTTAGCATATAATGATCATTACAAGAAGCAGCCTCCATGTAAGCCAAACAATTTCAAGTGTTGATTCACTATTATATACATACATATATACGTTTATGCAAGGTTCGCCGAACCGGTACTGGAGATCAGTGACTAGTTCAGCATGGTAGGGGTCCGTACTATGCCACTCTAGGGCGTATTGAAACAAGGAACGCCAGAGAAAGGGGAAGAGGGGAGAAGGAGAGAGGAAAAGAGAGAGAGGGGGGAGAGGGAAAGAGAGGAAGGGAGGGGTCGAGAGGCCGACAGAAAGAGGGCTCAGAAGTCCTCGTTGTCATCGTGGGGGGGTGGAGAGAGAGAGAGAGAGAGGAAGAGGAGGGAGTGTGAGATACGGGGCTGAAGTCGGCAGCCCCAGCCGACTTCAGCCCCGATCTTGATATGGGAGGAACCGGAGAGAGGATCGCCATCGCGATCCTCTCCGGCTCCTCCGTGGGGCAAGGCGCCGCGGGCATCCTGCGGCACCCCCCCTTCGGTCACACCGCGGCCGATCACGGCCGCGGATCGCGCTCGACCGCCGCAATTTTTGCGGCGGAGGGCCGTTACGATGGGGCGCTAAAACCCCCATCTCTCCTTCCCCTAGGTCCACCGCCGAGCCCCCTTTTCTTCCTCCCCTCCCTCTCCTTTTCCTCTCCTTCCTCTGCTCCCACTTCCCAAGTCGCCGGTGAGCCGCCTCGGCCAACCACCACCACCACCCAAGCCTCCCCTGTTTCGAGATCTCCTTCCTCTTCGGAAAGTGCCATCGCCGCCCCCGCTTGACACCGGACCGAGCCTCCTTCGGCCGAGATCCGCCACCTCCGTTGACCGCCGGTGAGCCTCCCTTCTCCTTGCCTTCGTCTTTTGCCAAATAACGTGATATTTTCCCCTGTTTTTGCCCCAAACCGAGACCATTCTCGGTTCTTCCTTGACGCCGGTCGTCACAGCAATCTGCCGCCGGCCACGACCGCCCTACCGACAGCCGCGTCCCCCGCGAGCCACCAGCCGTGCCACCGTCTGGTCACCTAGGCCAACCACCCTGCCGCCCCCTTCCTCCCCCGTTTTCCCATCACCTCTATCCATAGGGAGATCGGGAAGGAAGAAGGCCCACTGTGGGCCGTGAGCACTATGATGGGCCGTTGGGCCATGTCCATTGCAGGCCCAACTTGGGCCCAGTTGGGCAGTACCCTTGTGGGCCCAACTTGGGCCCAGTTCAAATCCAAGCTCGGAACTCGAACTCGAACCCGAAACCCGAACCCATTAGGCCAATAAATGAAATATTGCAGTTAAACCCTTGGCAGTATATTATTTTACAAAAGGATCTTCTGTAATTTGTATTTGATCCCTATAGGAAAGATTTATTACATAAAGGTCCCAACTATATTTGTTTGGTCCGTTTACTCAAGCTTTATACGAAATAGTACTATATAATTAAGTATTAGCCCCTGCAACGCATAAATAAACCAATTAGAGGCCAACCTTGGGGGCCTTTTTGGGCCGTGTCCAGTAGTATTATTTTTGGATTTTGTTTAGCTCTGAAATTTACAAAGAAATAAATTAAATGTTAACAGGTGAACCTGATCTGCCTACCTGATGTAGGAATTAAGCAAGAAGGGTAAGTAACTTAATACTTCAAGTGTGATTTCTAAATTATTTGATAAACTGATTATGTTTTGACATATGTTTTGTAT
>JAOXJJ010000819.1:10020938-10052424 GCA_025769935.1 Phoenix roebelenii
CATGGGTTCAGGGACCCTCGGTATAACCCACCTACTCCTCCAGCGCATCCACGTTGGCAGGCGGCAGGACTGACTCGACCCTCCAGGCCTCCGCCAATGTTGACTCGGCCCCTCAGGCCTCCGCCAACAGATCTGATGGTTTCCGAAACGCTCGAGGAGGAGAAGAAGAGCTCAGAGGACAAATCTCCTCCAGTGGTGGGGGAGGCGGCGAGGGATCCGGCGGTGGAGGAGGTGGCGGCCGGAGGAGAGGCAAGTAAGGAGGCGGAGAAAGGGGAGGAGGAGGAGCAGGAGGAGGAGGAGTGGAAGTAGAAGAGGAGGGATGCGGTGGAGAAGGGTGAGGAGGAAGGGATGGAGAAAAAGGAGAGGAAGTGGGGGACCAATGTATGCTTCTCTCAGCACAAGAGCTCGAGCCAAGCCTGAGCAGCACAAGAGCCATATCCCACGTCCAGCACAAGAGCGTCAAGGCCTAGAACTGGGACACCGCCGGCTAAGAGAGTACCTCCTCCCAAATGTTAGAGGTTTAATTGCTGAATCACTTCCTAAGGTCGAAATCCCTCTCTTTCTTACCCCGGGGAAGACCACTTTTATCGTATAGAAACTAGCACTTTCCTTCTCTGACTCGCTCGGACACCTCGCTTATCAATCTCGATTCATTTCAATATGAACAACAATTCAACCGATTCGATTGATTAGAATCCTTTTTAGAAATCGAATGGATTCGGTCTTATACATACACGAGGAAGGTAATAAAAAAAGAAAGAAGATGAGTTCAGTTCGGTTTTCGTTCTCTTCTATTCTCGGATTTATTCCATTTTGTCTTCTTTGGTGTGGAACTCATTGGATCCAGTAATAGCATTTTGTTTCTCGTTGGCATTTGAGTTTGAATCTATGTGGTCGTATTTAGTATTTGAGTCAAGATTTCGGGGGCGGCTTCGGGATCCGACGGTCCCTGGATCTCAGTGGGGACGTTGGCTCCCGTCGGAGGTGGGGAGGAGGTGATGTCGGTAGGTAGACCTGTTAACGAGCCGAGCCGAGCCCGAGTCCGAGCCTTTAATTTACCGAGCAAGCCCGAGCTCGAGCCCAATGCAGAGCTCGTACCAAACCCGAGCTCGAGCCTAAGATTCTATGAAATGAGCCGAGCCCAGGCTCGGCTCGGCTCGTTAACAGGTCTAGTTGTTAGGCTATTATATGGTCAGTCTTTTTTTTTTTGTTTTTTTTGGTACAAAATTTCGTGATTCTTTTGCTTGATTGACTTCACTGTAGAAGTCATCTTGTACTTTTTTTTTTCTTTTTTTTCTTTTTTTTTTTTTTTTTTTTTTTGCGGGTTGGGGGGGTACAAAGTTCCCGTGATTTTTTTGCTCGACTGACTTGACTGCAGATGTCATCTGGCGCTTGACTGACCGACTGCAGAAATCATCTGGTACTATTAACCTATCTTCCTATAATAAGGGACCTAGCTAATGTTCATTCCTTGCATTGTAGAAAAGAGAATATCCTAAGCATTCCAGAGCCATGAGTGGATCACTCTTCTTGTCAGTAGTTCTATTTCTTGGTTACTTATGCACTGCAACCAGTACCGTCTCACTTTTAGGTTGCGTCAAGTTTGAGAGACTGGCTCTTCTCAAGCTGAAACAAAGCCTGAAAGATCCAATGAATGAGCTTGCTTCATGGAAGGGCATCAACTGCTGCAGTTGGGGAGGAGTAGGCTGCCACAATCGCAGTGGCCATGTTTTCAGGCTCACGCTCGACAGCATGTCCTTGGGAGGTGAGATCAATCCTTCTTTACTAGAATTGAAGCATTTGCGGTCTCTTGATCTCAGCATGAATGATTTCAATGGAACTAACATCCCAGAATTCATTGGTTCGCTCCCAAAACTAAAGTATCTTAATCTTTCGAACGCGAATTTTGGCGGTCCTATTCCTCATCAGCTTGGTAATCTCTCTAGCCTTGGCTGCCTTGATCTTGGTTCGAACGACATCATTCCCACTCGTGGGCTTCATGATCATGATCTTGGATGGGTTTCCAACCTTTCTTCTTTGCGATATCTCGACATGAGTGTTGCAAACCTCACAAAAGCGGGTAATTGGTTTTATGCAATCAACAAGATTCCATCCCTGTCAGCGCTACGGTTATCATCCTGTGAGATAGAATACATTCCTCGATCTGTCCCATACCTGAATCTTACATCTCTTGCTATTCTTGATCTCTCTAGTAACAACTTGAATTGTACATTACCCAAATGGTTGCAAAACATGACCAACCTCAACCTTCTTGACTTCAGTGAACAGAATTCTCTTCATGGTCCGATTCCTGATGCTTTCGGGAGCATGACTTCTCTGTCTGTCCTTAACCTCAACATGAATCAACTTGAGGGTGAGATACCACGAACCATGGGAAATCTCTGCAGCTTGGAGGGTTTGGATCTATCATGGAACAACATTACTGGACAGATGACCCAACTAGTGGTAGGGTTGTCTCGATGCTTTTCCAATTCATCACCCCAGATAAGTTCACTTATCCTTGCCCACAACTCGCTCTCCGGTCCCATTCCTTTGTCAATAGAGAAGCTATCATCTTTGGAATTTCTGTATCTGCAGTCTAACCAGTTAATTGGGACTGTTCCAGAGGGTATAGGGCGGTTCTCGAAGCTTATTGTTTTAGATGTATCCTCCAATTCCTTGACCGGCGTTGTTTCTGAAGCTCATTTCGCCAACCTTAGTGTACTGAAGGAACTGTACATGTCTCTGAATAACTTGTCTCTTCAGGTGAACTCCAATTGGGTTCCTCCGTTTAAGCTTAATTTTATTTATTTGCCATCTTTCCATCTGGGTCCACGTTTTCCCTCATGGCTTCAGACACAGAAGGGCTTCTCAAAACTAGATTTATCCAAAGCTGGTATATCAGATACAATGCCACACTGGTTTTGGAGCTTGACCACGGAGATCATGTACTTGAATCTCTCTCAGAACCAAATCAAGGGTAGCCTACCATTGTCCTTGGAAAGTATAACCATTTCTCTTGTGGATTTGAGTTCGAACTGTTTTGAAGGCCCTCTGCCTCGTTTTGGTCGTGATACACTAGTGTTGCATCTCTACGACAACTCATTTGAGGGGCCCCTTCCTGCAGACATTGGAGAAGTAATGCCTGTGTTGAGAAATTTATTGGTTTCTAATAACCTCATCAATGGTAGCATTCCTCAGTCCATCTGTACAATGGAAAATTTGGAGGTTCTTGGGCTCGCCAATAATCTTTTGTCAGGAAGACTCCCTCATTGCTGGAGCGATTCACAAATTCTCATGGTAGTGGATTTGGGAAATAATAACATATCTGGAATTATTCCTGGGACAATGGGTTCCTTACTTTCCCTAGCATCGCTGCACTTGAACAACAACAGTCTCTCAGGTGAACTCCCTTCGTCTCTGAAAAATTGCACAAGATTGGTTGCACTCGATCTAGGCGAGAACCAAATATCTGGAAATATACCATCTTGGATTGGAAGCAGCCTACCAAACTTGGTGATCCTTCGCCTGCGGTCAAATAAGTTTACTGGGGGCATCCCTCCTGAGGTATCCTATCTTAGTTCTCTTCAAGTGCTGGACATTGCACAAAATAGTCTTTCAGGAATCATCCTGAGATCTTTCGGCAATCTTACTGCTATGACCAAAATACAGGAGAAGGGATTTCTTTTATATGAAAATTGGGGCAGCTACCTGGACAATGTGTTGGTCTACATGAAGGGAAGAGAGCTCGAATACAGCAAGACACTAGGACTGGTCACCAGTGTGGACCTATCAGGCAATAAATTGCATGGGAAGATCCCAGAAGAACTAACGAGTCTCTTCGGTTTGCTTGCTCTCAACCTCTCTGAAAATGCGCTGACAGGAGAGATTCCGAAGAAGATTGGTAAATTAAGGTGGTTGGAGTCATTAGATCTTTCGAGAAACAATCTTTCTGGTGAAATCCCTTCAAGCATGTCCTCTTTGACTTCTTTAAGTCGCTTGAACTTGTCATATAACAATCTGAAAGGAAGAATTCCTTCAGGCTTCCAACTCCAGACCCTCAATGAACCTTTTATCTATATTGGAAACCAGGATCTATGTGGTCCTCCATTAACTGATAGCTGTCCAGGTGATGGTGAATCTCCTCCAAGCATAAATTCTAGTATTTCTGGTGAAGAAGATGGATCTGAGTTCTTGTGGTATTACTCTGGCTTTTCGCCAGGATTTGCAGTGGCAATCTTGGGGGTATTCAGTGTGTTATTTTTCATGCCATCTTGGAGGTACGCCCTCTTCATATTAGTTGATGACATCGTTGACTGGTTCTACGTAACCACAACAGTGACAATGGCCAAGTTGAGGTGATTGTTTAAGAGGCGGCATTTGATATGGATCATTATCATTTACTTCGAAGTTAGTCTCCTGTCATGAAGTCGGCTTTTTGTGCTCAATATGTGGTGGGTCATGTCAATGCAGGAGTTGTTAGTTTTGATAAGCATGTTAGTGTAATTTAAGAACCTTATAAGTTTGCATCTCTCAACTAGATTTGTCACAGTATATGGTTATTAATAAGATGATATAAAATCGTATAATGTGATTCTGTACCAATATTAATCAGTCTTTTCTCTTTCTTATGTGATAAAATTTGGGCTCGTACCCCGTTTCATTTCATGAAGAGTGAAAAGCAGCAGCACGGAAAGCAAAAAAGAAAGGACGCCAGAATATCAGACAAATAAAAAGCATAAATGTAAAACTTCTGGTCCTCTAATCCCTTCCCTTGATCGACCTATCTATTACGTGATATATGCACCAGCACACCTCCATCTGTTGTTTTCTTGCACACCTCCCGCTGTTGTTTCCTTGTTTTTAGTACAGCTTACATTCCTTGTATAGTGCATAGTTTTAGTTTATAATCGTGTAGTCCTAGCTCTATATATTGCTTGTACAGCCTTTTTCCATTCAATATGAGACAATATCCTTCTCTATTCAATGTGTGATATTCCTTTTCTATCATGGTATCAGAGCAGTCTTCTTCACGAGACTCTAATCAGCCTCATCTCTTGCAGGCCATTAGTGATGTCGCATCTCCTTATTTCATTCATTCGGTTGATCATCCGAATGCTATTCTTGTTTCTTCCTTACTCACAGGAGACAACTGTTCTACTTGGCGTCGCTTCATGAAAATGGCTCTCAATGCTAAAAACAAGCTTGGTTTTGTTGATGGAACACTAAAAAAACCAACTGATGATACTGCTGCAATTCAGTTGTGGGATCGATGCAATGATATGGTACTCTAGCTCTTGGCTTTTGAATAGCATCGATAAATCTCTCACTGGTAGTTTAATATATTGCAGCAACCCACAAGGCAGATTTTCTCAAAGCAACAATCCACGAGTCTTCCGCCTTAAACGTGATATCGCAACTCCCCGCCAAGATACCATGTCTCTCGCTCAATATTACAATACAATCAAAACTTATTGGGAGGAATTGAGCACTTTGCAATGAACTTATTGGCTCACCATCTTGCACTTGTGGTGGACTCAAGGAACTTGCTGCACTTCAAGCTACAGAGAAGAGTTTTTCAATTTTCAATGGGCCTGAACGATTCCTATGCATCTATTCGTAGCCAAATTTTGGCCATGGACTCACTCCCTCGATCCAGTTGGCAAGATATATTCAATCCTACATCACGAAGAAATCCAACGGAACCTCCATCTCCCTTTACCAACACCAGACATTCAAGCTATGGCTGTCAATCGCTCGTTGCCCTCTTTTACTGATTCTAAACAAAGAGGCCGTGGGCGACCTAAGTGTGATCATTGTGGTAAGCCCGGGCATTTGAAGGAATCTTGCTAACGGATTATTGGTTATCCGGCACATTGGAATCAAAACAAACCAAACCAGCGCACAGAATCAAGCAAACAAACAGTTGCCAACCATGTATCCCCTGGTCCGATTGTCTCTGTGAGATACGGGGCTGAAGTCGGCAGCCCCAGCCGACTTCAGCCCCGATCCTGATATGGGAGAAACCGGAGAGAGGATCGCGACGGCTCCTATGGGGAAATTTGGGGCAAGGCGCCGCAGGCATCCCGTGGCACCCCCCTTCGGTCACACCGCGGCCGATCACGGCCATGGATCGCGCTAGACCGACGCGATTTTCGCGGCGGAGGGCCGTTACGATGGGGCGCTAAAACCCCCATCTCTCCTTCCCCTAGGGCCACCGTCGAGCCCCCTTTTCTTCCTCTCCTCCCTCTCCTTTTCCTCTCCTTCCTCTGCTCCCACTTTCCAAGTCGCCGGTGAGCCGCCTCGGCCAACCACCACCACCACCCGAGCCTCCCCTGTTTCGAGATCTCCTTCCTCTTCGGAAAGTGCCATCGTCGCCGTCGCTTGACACCGGACCGAGCCTCCCTCGGCCGAGATCTGCCACCTCCGTCGACTGCCGGTGAGCCTCCCTTCTCTTTGCCTTCGTCTTTTGCCAAATAACGTGATATTTTCCCCTATTTTTGCCCCAAACCGAGACCCTTCTCGGTTCTTCCTCGACGTTGGTCGCCGCAACAATTTGCCGCCGGCCACGACCGCCATACCGACAGCCGCGTCCCCCGCGAGCCGCCGGCCGGGCCACCGTCCGGCCACCTAGGCCGACCACCCTGCCGCCCCCTTCCCCGTTTTCCCATCACCTCTGTCCATGGGGAGATCGGGAAGGAAGGCCCACCGTGGGCCGTGAGCACTATGATGGGCCGTTGGGCCCTGTTCACTGCAGGCCCAACTTGGGCATAGTCCACTGCAGGCCCAACTTGGGCCCAGTCCACTGCAGGCCCAACTTGGGCCCAGTCCACTGCAGGCCCAACTTGGGCCCAGTTGGGCAGTACCCTTGTGGGCCCAACTTGGGCCCAGTTCAGATCCAAGCCCGGAACTCGAACCCGAACCCGAAACCTGAACCCATTTGGCCAATAAATAAAATTTTGCAGTTAAACCTTTGGCAGTATATTATTTCACAAAAGGATCTTCTGTAATTTATATTTGATCCCTATAGGAAAGATTTATTACATAAAGGTCCCAAACTATATTTGTTTGGTCCATTTACTCAAGCTTTATACGAAATAGTACTATATAATTAAGTATTAGCCCCTGCAACTCATAAATAAACCAATTAGAGGCCGACCTTGGAGGCCCTTTTGGGCCGTGTCCAGTAGTATTATTTTTGAATTTTGTTTAGCTCTGAAATTTACAAAGAAATTAATTAAATGTTAACAGGTGAACCCGATCTGCCTACCTCATGTAGGAATTAAGCGAGAAGGGTAAGTAACTTAATACTTCAAGTGTGATTTCTAAATTATTTGATAAACTGATTATGTTTTGACATATATTTTATATTCAGTAAAATGGGTCAGGCATATTAAATTTTATTGAAAATTATGTTATATGCTCTGAAATCCGTAAAATATGATTAGACAATTTATGAAATCTATTTTTGTATATATGCATTATTGGCATGGCTATTACCTGTTCTGTTCTGTTCTGGCCCCGCCAATGGGGATTATACGTTGGACCTATCGACTTGTAATCAGTGAGGAACCGGTTTCGACACCGTACCACTGGTAATTAGAATAGTGATATTTGGACACCGTACCATCGGTACTTAATAATAGTGGTGTTTGGCACCTTGTGCAGCTCATGCCACTGGGTTACATGGCCGTAGCCTATTATGTTGAGATTCTGGTATCAGAATTTTTGGAAAAAAATGATAATAAGTTTTGAAAACAGTAAAACGATGTTATTTATGATTTATTCCAGTCATTATCCTGTATTTTGATCTGATATGCTCTGACCCCATTTTGGAATATTTTGTTACTTACTGGGCTAGTGTAGCTCATTATTTTATTTTCTCTATTTTTTTCAGATCCAGAGGCTTGATCGCACAGGATTGGGGAGTGCATTAGATTTCCGACGATTCCTTCAGTTTTTTTTTGGTCCATTAGTTAGATTAGCTTGGACATTTGAATTATGTTGTCGAATGTTATTTTGAATTTTTGTAAAACTGCTTTTGAATAATTTAAATAATTATGTCATCTTTAAGCATTTATATTTGCTTTGATATGATTTGCTGCCTCGCATGCCTGTGCGGTCCGCCGTGCGGGCGTGCGGCGTCTGCTGCACTCCAGGCTCAGGGCGTGACAGGGAGACTTACCGGGCACGATCGAGTCGTCAGAGGGGGAGGTGCGCAAGGGGAGAGGGGGAAGGACGATCAAGCAGGGGGTGCTCCTCTCGCATGGGGGTTGGAGGGCTTTGAGGGGGTGTGAACAATCCCAAGATGTCTACCGAACGAGGGCAAGGGGGGCAGCCAATTTAATCAAACAGCTCGAATAAAGCCCCTTTCTTCTCTCAACCTATTTACCAAGCCGATACGGCGAATTATCCCGATTCCCCATTTGTTCGAGGCCGTACGACCAACACTACAATTATGTATATGTGTGTGTTTGGGAAAATAATGATAACATTCATAAACATTTGTGCATATGTCAAGTATGTCCCCATGCATAATTGATGACCATGCTCTTCATCACAATCAACATCACCCAAAGTTCTCAAAAAGCCCCAAAACAGAATTCCTCGAGTTTAATAGGCTTGTCATTATGAATCTCATCAGAAAATAAACAATTTCCCAACAATTAGAAATTACTTTTATGTTAACATTGCTTGAAACTACTCAATAATTTGAACTTTGATCCCAAGGTATGCCATCTCGGTATCGAGCTCCGTATCGATGCTATCCTATCACTATGCCGTATGCCTGGTACGAGAACCAATTCGGCGTACCAAGTGTCGAAACGTCCCCCGTATCGTGTGCCATTACTGAATCGGTATAGTACGATATGCCCCATACAGCTCGATTCGCTATGGTATGGCATACCATGTTTGACCCTATTGTATTATGACAAACAAGTATTGATAAAAGCTGGAGATTGATGAATTACTTAGCAATCATGCATTTTCGCACACTATAGTTGGTTGTGCCTGAGACCATGAATGCTGCCCCTATATATCTTAAAACATGTGTGCATACCATACTGCATGTTATATGGTATCTATATGATAATCGATGTACTTTCAATATTGTGGTATAATTGCCATGGTGCTGACTGCTTTATTTGTTACACAGCCTCAGCCTCATTTGGGGACCGAGGCATTTTAGGTCTGATTAATTTGAGTATTACAAAGTTATTAGTGCCTAGCATACTTTTCTTATCCATCACGGTGTTCCTACAATTGTGGATACTGAACATTTCTACCTACATATGTACATTCATTACCTCTTCCCAAATCTTGTTTCATTTGTTACATGGTATCCGAGCAATTGCTTACCACTGTCGCTTCCCATGCACTGCTCAATTAGATGAAAATACAAAATATCAAGGTTTGCTATCTCGGCACCGGACTCCGCACCATTACCATCCTATTACAGTATCGATACGCGGCACAGTACGGTAAGTTTTGGCATACCGAGTATCGATACGGTACGATACTACATACTGATTCGGTACTGGCACGGTACGGTACTGACTAGTACAACAAACCCTACAAAAAATAGTTCCACATAGAGACATACATTGAGCTTACAGCATGCCTATCAAATTGAGGTATTTTTAGAAGAAAAAAGGTTAAGAGTAGCAATAAGTCTGGCATAATTAATTTTGAGATGCCACCTGAAAGAAACCTTGTCCTTGGCTTAGATTTTCTAACTTAAAGTATTGATTATCAGTAGAAGCTCACATTATGTCCCATCAACTAAGAATTATGCCATAGTTGGAAACACTTAACTGGGATTATGACATCTAATGTACTTACTGCATTACAGATGATCTGAAAATAAAGCAAAAGAAAACACCGGGTACATGGACATATATATCTTCAAATCAAGGGTTGCAATTTTCATCTTCTGTAATTTTAGTTCGTCCAAATTCATTTTCAAAACAAGAAATCAATATTTAAAAAAAAGAATATATGTTGACATGGTATGCACATATAATGTAAATAAAATATACCTTCAACCCAAATAAAGTACTTGGTGCATGCCCGAACACGGTGCTAGGAGGTATAGTAGGCATTACATCCACATGTGTAAATGTCGTATTTAATGAGACAGGTGATGGGGGAGAACATGACGCATTTTGGGGTCTGATCCACACATCACAATCTTGCATAATTTTCGATAAGGCTGTTTTAAGCCGAGCTGAACATGATAAGAAGATTCACAAATTTAGAATTAATGAATATGCATGCCATATAATAGATCGCTGAAAATATAGTATCATTAAACACCTAGACATGCACACACACAGAGAGAGATAGAGAGATGATAGCATAAGCAGCTGCTCACAGGATAGAGTATCTGGTAAGGATTTTCCACTTTGATTTGTGTCCCGCTGGCCAAATGTCTCAAAAATATGATGATAAAAAATCCCAAACAGTTGGCAGATTCCCTGGATTAACTCAATGAGAACAAAGTAAGAGATTAAATAATATTCCTATAAAGGTTTAAAAGCAGTAAAAAAGAAATGTACACAAAATGATACCTTGAAGAACTCAACATTGACTATTTCCAATTTCTGCATGAGCCTGGCATATTTGTCCATTAACCTGATTCATTTCAATTCATGTAGCTTCAGTGATTAAAAAAATAAATCTAGTAAACATGATATTTCTTTTTCGACTTTAGAAAACAGTTACCTCAGTAGACAAAGTGAAGACCCTGCTTGGGCTGAAACCTCTTCGTCATTCCAATTTGCAGAATTTTTTCTAGCAAGTGTCTGTTTAGATATTCGACTAGGAAGCTGACTATCTTCATCAATAAAGTCAGCAAGAAGGTCTTCATTTTCATCCTCAAGAACAGAATTACTTCCATTTACATGATTACCACAATGATTCTTTGCAGAAATACTGTTATCATGTAAGAGATCAACAGCATGCCCATCAGCTAAACTTGAAGCCCTTGATTCACTGAATAATAAATGAGCCTTCGGTGATTCCTTAGAGCCAGATGCCAGCTTTGAAGAAAATGGATTTTCTAACTTAAGCCAATAAACAAATCCACTATTCTGCTTGCCACTAGACGCTGGATCATAAGACTTTTTAGAGTGAAGTGCTGAAACGGTGGAAGTATTACTGACAAAAGGAACAATCAAAGGAGAACCATCACCAATAAGGCCAGCCAAACTGATTACTTGCAGTGCCTCAGCGGGCATTTTCACCCAAGACTCTTTCTCCAGGATCATCTTAAGTGCCTGGTACAGAGCATACATTTAATAGAACATATAAATCCAGTCATGATCTGATAGCAATTATATATTAGCCATTTTTCATATTTAATAAACTGTCATGGCTGCAGCTCCTAATAATATATAGAATATGGTACGCCATACCATTCCGAGTCGGATGGTACGGTACGGTACCGGTTCAAAACTGGTATTATGGTATGGGGAGTGTACTGACACTCAGCACATAGAACCGGGCTCTGTACCAGACGTACCGACACAGAGACAAGGTGGCACCAATATAGAGCCTGGTACCAAGATAGCGTACCCTAATATAGAAACTAATAAGACGTTCATATACAAGAATGTTATGAATTTAGTAAAATGAGAATTGTCTAGCAAAAATAGAAAGAAATAGTATAAGAGTGATATTAGACGCATCTTACAGGTTTAAAATTAGATGATAATAGAGAGAGCCGATGTATTATATTCTATAGAACTGTTAAATATATACATCAAAAATCCAATAAATGTCACAAAAAAGAAACAGATATATTAAGAAAAAGCTAAACAAAGTGAAGAAAATAAACTAGATATCATCTGCAGTACTATCTAATGCGAAAGAATGACACCACCCACACATGGCATCTGACATCATCTTTCATTTTCCTTATATGTATATACACACACACACACATATATGTATGTATATATATATACATATATATGTACATATGTATATACATGCATATACATATATATATGCGTGCGCGCGCGTGCGTATAGATATATATATCTATATATATGTATATGTATATGTATAGATATATACATATATATGCATATGTATATGCATATGTATATATATATATATATCAATGAAGACTGGGCATCTGCATGTCTCCACCACACTCTCCACCTCTAATAGCTATCTATCCTTAATAAGTACACCTCAGTTAGTTCAATTCTTAATTCCAAGGGAAAGAAACATGAGACATGAACTCTCATATTATGGAGTATATTTATCAAACTATTTAAACAATGGAACATGTAATTAGATGCAGAATCACAGCCATCAATACTTCCTCTCATGTGCATCACACATGCTGATGACAAGTTTTAGAGACTACCGCATCGTTTGGTATCTTTGGCTTATAGCATTGTCAGGTTCACACTAAACTTGATAATGATAACAAAATATGCATTTGGAAAATCATGTTTCAAATTATTTTTAGAGTGTATATATGTGTGCATCACTTTATTATTTGGTGAATGACAGTCTACATGTCCATGGTATTTAAGCTATAACCATCATTACAATCACTCAGCCTTGCCTTTTCACCAAAAAAAAAAAACACATCCAGCCTTGTCCAAACTATTTGAGGTCCGCTTTATGGATTGTCATTTGCCAAGCATTCCTCAAGGTAACCTCTTATGTTATTCCAAGCTTTTCCATTTCTCTCTCTCAACCTCCATCCATGTTAGCTTAGGTCTTCTAATCCTTCACCCTTCAACACAAATTGAAGTACCCCTCCTAAATTGAGGCCCCTCATACCTTTGTTGTTCATTCCCACTTCATCTCAATGGATTCTCAATCACTCTGTCCCTAATTTGTGCTTATATAAGATATGAGAGAGAGAGAGAGAGAGAATCAGTGCCAACCTGGCTTGAATAAATTTGGTCAGTAGTATTCAGCCAGCACAACGAAGTCCTCAACTAATATAATAATTTGCCTCAAGTAAAATTTAGAATTTATAATAGTCACCAAAACTGCAACCTGAATTAGCATAACGTGGCATCTAAAGAATGACTGGAATATGGAAGAACACCAGTGGTCAAACTGAAGTTACTGAACCAAAAACCACTCAAGTACAGCAATGCTGTTGGTGGTCTTCCATTGGACAGCGATCCTATTTTAGTGATGATCCAGTAAGATAGCCTAGTAAGGGTTTAAGAATATTTGCTTAATGACATATATCTTCAATGAATAGATGGAACTCATGTAATATGACTTAAGGTTGTTATCAAGGTTATGAAACGACATGTGCAAGGCACAAACATGCGCATATTCATGTAGCATCCACATATCTGCATGTCCGCATGTGAATGCATGTCTTACACGTGAGATGCAAGTGTGATAGTGTATATTTACAGCAAAGTAGTTGCTATACTTTCAGATGAAAAACAATCAGCAACTACCTGAGAAATCAACTAAGAAAGAAAATTAGGTTATATTTCCAAAGATCTGGAAACAAACAAAGAAGCTTCTCGAAAAGATAAAAGGAAAACAAAGAAAGAAAATCAAAGGAAAATGGGAAAAACAAGAAACATCGAAATAATTGAAAGAAAACTGCAGCAATCTTGCATAACTAACAACAAATGCACATAACAGCAAATGCAGGCTAAATGAACCTGTTATCTGATCATCTAATTGATGTTGAGGTAGAAAGTTTCAATATAATTGATTCACAAGGTAGAAACTTCCAAAAAAAAAGATGAATGGAAATGATACATACATGAACATTTTGAAGGTGAAAGGCTGTCACATAATTTTCACAAACAATTTTCAGTTTCTGCCTGAATTCAACAGCTTCCACTCCACAGAATGCTTCACCAGCCAAAAGAAATACATCAAGATCTTCATAGTTCCTCAGGAATTGGTAATTGCTAGTTGAGCAGATGGCTGAACAAGATAGCAAGACAGATAAACGACTTGTTGTAAGTTGCCAAAGATTTTTTCGCCCTTTCTCTAGTGTGTGAGCAACAAACTCTGTGGCATCTTTTCTCAGCAGATAAAAGGGACGACCACTGCTTGATGTACCAGTTTCACCATCATTCGTCTCAGTAGATGATGTACAAGAATGTAAAGTTGTTGATCTCAGATTTTCAGTTACACCAATACCAGACATACTATTTGCTGCATCAAAGTCTTCCTTTTTTGGCAGAGACTCAGATTTAAATCCATTCTGTACACTTGCATTGCTTGATATCTGTGACTCTGAATCAACTACAATTCCTTCAGAGAACTGAGATGTGTTTCTTTTCTTCAGCTCATTGTTTAATGCTTGAGGTTCAAATTCCTGAAGGAAACAAATAAGTGCAATAGTAAGAAAATTCCATTATGGAATAACAAAATCTGGTATAGTTCTAGTAACACAAGCCTTCATTGCTCATATATTGACATCCTTGATAATAAACTTGATGTTCCCTCAAAAAAAACAAATAAATAAACTTGAGGGTACATAGTTCTATTTTATACATCATACCCTAAAATAAATCTTCTGAAATACAGGTCCAGGTACATAACATTCAGCAACATGGAAACATCCCAAATTTTGAGGATGATTGATGGTTTTAGAAAGGAATATTTAAGTAAAATTATATAATCCTATTAAATTACCAATTAGTACAATAATAGATTAAATTTTCACATGTAACAGATACCACTGACTTTTGAGTACAATCATATATTGTTTAAGACTCTTCTAATTAAATAAAAGGATGCAAAAGAACAAGTCTCCTTAGCTGGAACAAGTCTCCTAATCAAGGTTTTACTGCATACAAGTTAGGAACCAGTCATCTTAGCTGGAATTTTTCAAAATTCAGAAGTGACAGTGATATGCTTATCAAATTCATGTGAATCTAAAAGCTGAATAGCTTTATCACTGTTCCTTCTTTTTCCCTTTAATTGATGAAAAAAACAGGAGAACTTCCTTAGAATTACATTAGTCAAACATCTAGGAATCATCTCCCAAGGTTCAAAACTTCAAATTCAGAACCTTCTCCTAATCAGAGGGTTGCAATCACCGGAGTAAGGCCCAGTTTGCATTGAACTCTCAAACTTGTGATAAAGGAGTCAATAGCTCTAATGGACGATTAAGAATTATGGTAATAAACGGTGAAAAATGACATTAAATGATCCCCAAAAAATGTAATATGGCTCACTTCCAGCGGTCATAACTATCATCAGGAAGCATACACCAAAAAACTATTGAAAATTCATAGGCTTTAAATGAAGCCAAATGCAGGAATAGCATGAGGAATGGATATGAAAGATCCAAAATGCAATAAGCTGGTAAAATAGCATAGAAGAAAGTAATGCACCACGCTAAAAAAAGGAAAGAAGAGATAAAGGTGCCAAGCTAATTCGTTCAAGTAATTAAATTAGCTAACTGTTATCATTTTTAGCAAAAAATTCTATAACAAGAAGAAGTGATCAATGAAATATGAACCTAACTTGCTTACCTTTTCTTCTGGTCGAAAGCTCAAGATAGAATAATATGAACACATCAACTTAAATAGGGTATCCAAAGTTTTTAACAAACACTGCCGAAATTTGGATTCAGGTATTTGAACACAGAGATCACTGTAGGTAAGTCTGAAGAAGAAAAGGATTAGCAACAGAAGAGAACAAAGGAAATTTTATGATCAACCACAAGCTGCTCATTGCAGCAAACATGCCAACATTCTAATCCATTGACCAATTGATGAAATCCTTACAAGACAGACAAAATGATGATAAAAGATAAAAAAGGGACAATAAATGTCAATATATATTACAATTATGACCATAAACAAGATAATGACATGCATAGACAATAACATAACCATCAACATGCATCTCTTCAATAAAATTGCATAAAAGTGAGAATGCACACTGTTTGGGGTCATATCTAGTATTCAGAGTTTGCCTCGATTTAGTACCGCTCTTGCGGCCCGCACCAAAACAGTCCTAAAGAACGTAGATTACATCCAGCTACATTTCCGCTGATAAAAGAGATGTAGAAAATGTTCAGAATATTTTAGGTTGAAAAAACTTCAGATACTATCTCAATGGATGAACAATAAAAGAGAATGGCTTTAAGGTTTTCCACAAAAAGAAAAATTTTGAATAAAGACTAATTGCAGTAGTTTAGGATAATAAGTAACATTCTCATTTTAAAATTGATCCTTAAAATCGTTAAAAGTTCCATTATTTTAGATCTGTTTTTGCCATATGAAGCCTTTTATAAGTTCCAATCAAGGTGTTCTTATGCATTATTGATTGTAATTGGAGCCTATTGAATTAATTGATCTAATAACTACATTGACTCCTCTAAGATGCTTGCTCCAATGGTCATATTTACTACCTTGCATACAGCACCTTTGCAAATCACGACTTTGAGTATATAATAAGCTTTGCCCTTGTACCATTTCCTTTTTTTAAAATTTTCCAATCATGTTCTCCCTTAATCTGACATCATATAACACAAGTTAGCATTGGTTATGATCCCCTACTTAGGCACTCTAGTCTCCCATTTAAATAATTTGAGGGCAGTCCATAACTGCTTTCAGTTATTTTCTCCAAATATTCATCTTCACACATCTTCCAAATTCACCTACCCATTTCCCTCTAATCTGTCTCACTTCGTTCAAGGATTATTGTTGCCTAATCCTGTCCTTTCATCTTCCCTTCTAAGCGTCAATCATTCGTGCTACTTGCTTTCACCTAGCCTGTTCAACATCCCCCACTTATATCAATCTATTCATCTGGAAGTGCTAGAACCATGTTCATTCTTCAAACCCTCTATAAAATTCCATCGTTGGTTGATTCTCTTTTCAATACATTTTCATCATTAACCATCCGGTCCAACGTTGACAGAACCGGTACCAAGCACCATACCGGTTCTCCGGTAGGACGAGTCAATACGGGCCCGCGTCGTGCCAAGCCGGGCTCGTACGAACACAGTAGAAGCGGGGGAGAGGAAAAAAGAGAGAGCGGGGGAGAGAGGGAAGAAGGGAGGCCCGCGGAGGCCGGTGGAAGGGAAATAAGGGGAAGCCACGGTCGTTCCCCTGTTTCATTCGAAACAGGGGAACGACCGCGGCTTCCCCTTGTTGCCCCGACACCGGCCCTCCGCCGGCCTCCCTCCCTCTCCCCCTCCCCCACTTGCTCTCTTTTTCTCACATTCCTTCTCCGCCTTCGGCAACAGTTTTAGTTTTCGTTACCGGAACCGTACCGGTGGGCTACCGGTACAGCTCAAAATCGTCCGGTTCGGGAGGGTTCCACCGACCCTGGTCTTGTCAACCCTGCATGATGTCATACTACCTCACCCTAAGTCATAACGTGTTTATCAAAGGGCACACATCATGCCCATAGTAATGGTTCACTTTAGACTGTATATATTCTTCAATGCTTTAGTCTTTTTTTGCATTAAATCGAACTCACCCTAGATAAAAGTTTGTGTATCCCAACATTTGCAATAGCAAGCAATCATTGTTAAGGAGCCATGCATTCCACAACAGAAAGTATATTGCATTGAACCCATTCTAGTAGCAAAGATTCTTATCAACTATAAATGATCTATGAATTCAAAGCTTGAACCGATGGCTCCAATAAGTGGCAAAATATTCATTTAACTAATCAACAAATTCATTCAATAGTATAACATAGACCATAACAATTCTTTTTCAAAAGAAAAGAAAACATATGTGCATTATAATGGAGAATAACAAATTAAAAATATAGTTTAATAACAGATTTTATTGTATCTTGAAACTTTTATTTAGATAAATTTTAAAGTTAGTTACTGAGTCCTATTTTAGGATTGCTGGGCAAGAATCCTACTCTAGCTATATGCTGAGTTGGATAAGCCATTCGTAAGGATTTGGACAATAGTTATTTCAACTGTTTTTCTTCTAGGTTCCTGTGAGATTTCAAATTTTGCATTTTAGTAAAGATTTCAGGTGTCCATCTAGAGATAGGCTACTTGGCTGTCAAGTCTCCTAGATAAATTGTGAAATAAGTCAAGAAAAAGCTAAAAAATGGCCGTACAGATGGCCACTAAAAGACTTTTTATGTGAATTATTTGAATGGAAGAGAGACATTTCTGCTATCTCCTCCACCCCACCCCCCACCCCCCCGGGTTCCCTCTTCCCTATTCTATTTTTTTACACTGTAATTCTTTTCTACATTTGCTGATTGTTGCTTATAGATCAACTATGATCAACATATTTAGCTCAAAAAAATGAGAATCTCATTACTCCTATCTTCCCCACCACTACACAGTAAGGCAGCTTTATTTAACCTTCTGTTTGCCCTTAGTCTCCAAGGCTGTTGGCCTTCTTCTTCTTCTTCTTCTTCTTCTTCTTCTTCTTCTTCTACCAACACCAGAAACAGGGGATGACCCCCTGTTCCTCCTCCTCCTCTGCCTTTTCTTCTTTTTCCTGTTCTACAGCAGAAACAGGGGGCAATGCCTCTGGTCCTCCTCCTCCTTTTCCTCTTCTTCTTCTTTAGCAACTGCTGCAGCAACTGCAAGCCTGCAACTATGTCTCTGTCCAGCAGAAACAGAATTAGCTGCTGCTTCTCCTCCTTTTCTACTTCATCTTCAACTGCTGCCAAAGCTATAGCTGCTGGTCTACAGGCAGCCACACTTGTGTCCAGCACAAACAGACAGCAGCCTTTCTTCCTCTTCTTTTATTAGATTGATGTATCTTGTATTAGGAATTAGTTTAATTTATTCTACCAATACTACCAGTTAGCTTGTCTAACATAAGGATTGTTGATTTTTCAATTGAGATGGCTTCTGAAGATTCATGAAAAGATCCAGGTTGGAAGTATGCACACAAGCAAAATCCAAATGATCGAAATGCTCTTGTATGTAACTTTTGTGGAAATGTTACAAAGGAAGGGATATATTAGACCAAGAAACATCCTGTTGGAGGAAACCACAATGCCAAAGCTTGTAAGAAATTTCCCGAATATGTCAAGAAGGAGAAAAAGGAATATATGGCAAGCAGAAAGGACCAAAAACCCTAAACTAATTTGTTAGAAGATTATGATGATAATCAAGAAGAAAAAGAGGATGAAGATGATATTGTAGAGGTCGATCATCATGGGAAAATGCCTTTGAATTCAAGTGCAGGAAGCACCAAGTCAGTCCAATCCAAATTCAAGAAGTCAAAGCCAAATCAAAAGCCAGGGGCCCTATAAATTTATATCTTAGCCCTAATGTGGAAGAGTAAGTCGAGAAAAGAAGAAAAATCAAAGCTAACAATAATCAATAACTGCTTCAATAAAGAGTTAAGAAAAAAGGCACGCAAGGACATAGCAATGTGGATGTATGATGCGGGAATGTCTTTTAATGCAGTCAAGTATAAATAGCTTCAAAGTGATGATTGAATCCATAGGGAGATATGGAGCTCATATGGATCCACCAAGCTATCATGAGGCCAGAGTTTCTTTTTTAAAGAAAGCAGTGGAGCGAACATAACAATCAAAAGAAGTATCATAAGGAGGAATGGGCAAGAAGTGGTGGTTCCATCATGTCTAATAGATGGACGGACAAGAGAGAAAGAACTCTTATTAACTTTTTGGTAAATTGTTCTAGAGGAACTATGCTTATAGAGTTCATTGTTGCCTCTTCATATGCGAAGACAAGGGACAATCTATTTTATCTACTTGACAGTATGGCGGAGCAAATCAGGGAAGAAAATATTGTTCAAGTTACTATTGACAGTCATTCAAGTTATGTGATGGCCAGTAAGCACTATAATATCTTTCTATTTACTTTTATTGATCATTAATGATTAGAAAATTTTAAGTTATTAGGTGATTCATTGATTTCTTAATTCTTTATGTGCTTCTTAATGTAAAGGGAGATTATTGGAGACAAAGAGGCCACACTTGGATTAGACACCATATACCACACATTGCATACATTGAATGTTCGAAGACATAGGAAAAATAACTGACATCAAGACGATATCACGAAGGGCAATCCTCATGCAAACAAGTCTTTTGTATGGGAGCTAAAGAAGTTAGTCAAGGACTAGACTATAAATAAGACCTTAGGTATGAATCAGAAAAAGAAAGCGACAAAATAGCTAATACTAGAAAATTGTGACAACCTCATGTTTAATACCACCTAATGCTCATGACCACTGCACGCTTGTTTATTGGCTGCCACCTCATACTTTTTGTTTTTGGTGAGCTGCCACCTCACGTATACCATTAGACCAGCACCTCCAACTTGTACCATCTCATGATTATGCTGCCACCTCATATCGGTAATTAATTGCCACCTCATATCGGTAATTAATTGCCACCTCATGCTGACGTGTCATACTTAGGACTATTAAAACAGCCACCTCGTGCTTACTAATCGAGGACCCTATTGAATGCTAGCTTGGAACCCAGCAACTATTTGGTAGCCAGACACCTCATGCTTACAAGACCACTATAAATTGGGGAGCAAAGCCCTCATTCTAGCATTTCTATCATCCCAACAAATCATCCTCCTATAAAGTAAGAAACTAGCAAAGGGAAGAGAGGAATTAGAGAATAGAAAACAGCTAGAAAGAAACGAGAAGATTGTAGTAAGAATTTCTACACTAGAAATCTGTAAGTACCCTGACATAGTTAACAACCTAATTCAAAAATGCTGGGTTTTGGCCTGCTGATTTCAAAATCTGTATTCTCAAGATTTCAGGCTACAGTCAGTTCAAAAGGTCTTGTCTTATGAAATTACTTCATGGAATTCAAACACTGTAAATTGTTTGGTTACACGCCAATGAAATACTATATATCCTACGTGAAGTTAAACCGATCATAGTTTTCATGATTTTCTAATGTTTTCTTTAACATTTTTTGTTGAGTGAAATTTGGAAATTTTACATTTTAAATAACAATTTGAAATCTGAATTTAACAAAGTTAAGCTATATATTGAAACTATATCACTATTTAAAGAGACTTCTTTTGATCTAGCCATTTGAAATGTTCATTAATCATCATAATGACTAAAAGTGAATGACATATTGTTTTATGAATTTAAATGAAACTTCTGGTCGGTCAGTGCACCCCTAACTTGAGGACAAAATTGTTGCTGCAGTGAAATCTAGCCAACCGGAATAATAGTTGGCATCAGTGAACCCCTGCCAGTGGGTATAATAGTTGGTCTAAGTGAATCCCTAAACTAATGGGCCTAATGGTCAGTGAACCCTTGACCAGCAGGTATAATAGTTGGTTACTAACTGGTTGGTATTGACTTGGTTCAACAAAGTAATTTCAAATGGATTCCAATGTTTTTAAACAAAGTGATTCTAATGATTTCAAGTGATTGACTAGTTAGTATTGAATTAATTATACTGTGTTTTCCAGTTTCAATGAATTCAAGTGAAGTCACCAATGCATATAAGTGGTCTCAAGTATATTTTAATGTTTCCACAAATGAGAGTTTCCAACAATATTGAAAAAGACATACATCTTGATTGTATTAATTGTTTTCAAAAGCATTCTAGTGTATTTTTTCCAAACAAAGATTTACTAGCAAATGTACTTATTTCGACCACTCTTATAAGATATCGTTTCATAACTACTTGACTTTTCAATATGTATAGATCCTCACTGCTTCATTTTTCTACTTTTTTTTAAAACTATATTGTTTGCAATGTTTGGCTACTAATTAAGTTACGTAGCTCACTCGTTTACCTATTACATTTCAACGTGGAGACCTATTGGATAAGTCTACTAAAAGGTTTGAAGTACTTTTTGTAGAGAAATCGGAGCCACTACTTCAAAAGTGGGACTTAGCTATTCTTATGTATAGTATGTAAGTTCATTCAATTTCATTTAAGGTTATGAGATGTAAAAGTTCAATTAAAATGAGATTTTAGTTTTCTCTGTCTAATCAAGCAGCCATTTATTTTTGTGAATAAGTGATTTTGAGATAAATTTTAAAATTATTCTCTTGCACAGCCAATGATCGATTTAAGTTCAAGCCATTGATTGACCACAATTAGTTAGAGGGACTCGGCAGAGCAGAGTTTCGAGTTGTGAAATGGAGAGCCTATACATTACACTAGAAAGGCATCATGCGTGAGGTCAAAAGCAAGTAGCCAACATTCAAGTTTTAATGCAAGAGTTGATATTGATGAACACAAGGCTGCCTCAAGTGAGCCCAAAGAGGAAGATGGAGAATATAAATCTGATGAAGATGAAGATGAAGACAATGTTGCACCTGATGATGATGATGATGATCCTTAGGGATTAGCTCTTCTATAATGCCTTAATAGTTTTGGATCAGATTTTATGATAGATACTTTGATCTCTTTGTACTTGCTTCTTGGGCACTTGGACTTATACGTTTGCTTTCATGTTTTGACTTTTTAGTTTAGACAATTGATCTTTACAAACTTTAACTTTGTTATGGTCTAATATTTATATGTAGTTCAGTATTTCATACGTAGTAGCAGTACCATAGAAGTTATTTTCTTGTGGCTGATTATTGCCTTGTTATATTTGAAATTTTGATATTTGACATGTGATATCCTTGATATAGGTATAAATTTGAATTCTAATATTCCTTTTATTTGTATTTGTTTTCATAGATTGAAAATTCATTGTTAAATGTGTTTAAAATCATGTTTCACTATTATTTATATGTATTTTGATAATTTTGCACCTCACTTCATCAAGGTGCATACCTTGCACTGCAGCTTGTGCATAGCTCCAAGAGGTCTTGGAACCATGGTGTGCCTTGAGCCTTTGACAACTTTGTGTGAAACCTTGAGTGAGATGTGGAGAAATATTCAATTAATAACTTATCAATAATAATATGTGGATCAAAGCTTCTACCCAAGGGTATTGGTACTGGTACACATACTAATAACTTAATAGTATGGTATGGTAGCATACAAACACAATATGCCTCTTGGTGCTAGCACAACATAATAGAGGTGAAATATCATATCTTTGTACAATACCAACATGGGAAATGTACTGGTATTCATTTCTTGTCATTGCAATCTGACACAGCCAGTATGGAGCAATACAATTGGTACTTACATCCATGCTTCTACCAATAGTAAGCTCTCAATGACGAGCAAAGGCCAGATCGATGAAAATAATAAAGGAGATGCACATTAAAAAATTGTTACAACCGTGCACAAACAAATGAAGTTTGACTCCAAAATACTTCTACTTTTTAGAGTTATAAAGGAAATCCAAAATGATGTCCATTAAATACTTAAGAATAAATTCAGAACCACAAAAATATAAACCAAAATTATGTAAAGTGACTTTGGAGTTGAAGGCAATAAAACTGTCGCTTTGAGACACAAAAGATTAGGTCATTCAACATAAATCAAAATGATATAGATTAGGGGAAGATAACCAAAGCCTTAAACAAGTAATAATCAGTACACAAAATACTGGCTGAATAATACAATCAGCTCATGATGACTCCTGATGCAAAATCAAATGAAGGATTTAAAAAAGAAAAATATTGTTACATCATGTAAGCATACAAAATGCAAACACATATCCAACATCTTCAACGAAAAAACCAATATGGTATTTAATGTTTCAAACCTATGCCTTGGAACATGGGATATTCTTATCATAAATTAGTATCCAGACAATCATCGAAGCAAGAAGTTCAGGTTTTAAGTTGATATGAACCCGCATGCTTGATTATTGCCAAAATCAGCCAGCTCAATTTTTGAAACAACAAACTCAGCAGCATTATATTAATCATCAGTGATTCAAGTTTACAGGGATTATTTACATTGAAATTTAAAAAGATACTGAAGACAACTCAAATGTAACAGAGAAATGAATAGTGGAAAAGGTATATTACCTAAACCTAAAACTTATTCCATAATTTGCATACTTCTAATACGTATATGCCAAAAGGGAAGAGTATTGGGTATTTAAGACGCACCTACTTCTCTGCATTGTATTTCCAATTTCCTGCCATGGTAATCAGTCATTTAGAAAATTTTTAAGAAAAGAAAAGGAGCAATCTTCTTTACAAGCAAAAAAGGAAGGGAAAAAAAAAGGATCAATTAACAATTCTAATAGATCAAAAGGCCTAACAGGGAATTGAGAAAAGAAAGAAAGAAAGAAAGAAAGAAAGAAAGAAAAATACACAAGATCAAAAGGAAGATTTGAAAAATACATGACAACTAATACATCAGCTAGATACTGTGAAAAGTGGTGGTGTTTAATGTTCTAATAAATGCTAAATTTCAAATTGGATTTTCTATAATGTGATGACAATGTTATTGTTAAGCTAACAACACAAACAAGTAAAGAATTTATGCTCATGTTTTACCAACATAAATGCAACTAAAATTTTATATGAATATATATTCAGCTATTCCCTGAGGCCAACAAACAAATATCCTGGTGCTCTATCATCTCAACAAGACAAATATTTGCAAGAGGCTCTTGCATTGTCAGGCCTCTACACCCAACATGGAGGGGAAAACTCAGGCCATATAGGTCTGATATGTCACTGAAGTCATTGACAACTAATTGAAAACAATAAGTTGCCATCATTTACAACTTGTTTCCTGCTAAAGGAATTAACTGCATAAAAACCATAAAAATGAAACAATAAAACTCTGTCAAGTGTCAACTATAGGCATTATTAATGTCCATTCAAGTATTGACTTTTTTTGTAGTTTCTTTCACCTATGAAATTCCCACAAAAATTTTCAAACAGAAATCAAGCTTAGAAGTTAGAACAATTACCTTACAGAAGAATTTACATATTAGATAGAGCAAGTTTATCATGTAATTTAACAACCTAAAGTCAGGTGGTCAAAATGCAGAATAGATCATCAGACATATGAAGTTCAATTTGGGGATTGGCTAGATCTCAGTTTTGGTAGATTTTGAAGTTGGCTGTAAGTTGTTTATCAATATCAGATATATTACAAGAGTATGTCAGGTACTATAGCTGAAAGAATCTCCAGCCACTCAGTTTACAACATCAGAATACACAAACCAATGGTTAATACAGAAAAGACACAAGGTAGCCATTGATACTCTCAATAAGGCAAGGTTTATGCCACAATGCTTTGGGCATAAGCCTCACGGATTTTGGAAATGAATTTTAAACAAGTAAGAAATATAGTATGAAGATAAGCTATATAAAGGATGTTGGTGTTATTCTTGGACTCAGTCACAATATTTGCTGAAGAAAAGATATTCCACATGCCAAGTATAGAATAAAACATCAAACATAGTTTTGGCAATTTCAATCTACATACATCATGCAAAAAATATGAAAAAATGTCCATCACTTCCCTTCCATTGGTTGTGGAAATAATCAAAGCCAAATATTAGAAACACCCAATGTCTGTCGAATCGGACCGAATCGTCCGTACCGAGCTGACCCGGTGCGTGACCGGGTCGATTCGCCAGTGGGATTTGGATTCAAACCCGAACTGGTCAAAACCAGTCAGAATTGGTCCTGAACTGGTTCTCCGTCTCTTCCTCTCTTTTTGTATGATGGAAGAACTGTTGGGAAGGCCTAAGAAACCTCTCAAGCCTTCATTCAATACTTCTTTGAACCTCCCCACCTCGCCCCCACCCCCCGGGGCCAAAAACACGATGATTCAAAACGATTCAAAAAGAATCCAACCCAAAATAAGATATGCTTCCCCCCTATCTCATTTCCACTTTTTTTTTTCAAAGCCAAAAAATTCCTCGAAATTTGCAAAATAAGAGAAGATCATGCCATTTTTTTTTATTTTGACATGATTTCATGATGTGTTGTAGATCTATGGATGATCTACACAATCCCACAAAAATTTTTAGTTTTCAGATTATATATAATTTTTAAAATTAAAAAATATATTTTTGGACTAAAAATTTAAAAAATATAATAAAATTCAAAAAAAGACTATAAAATCATCAGCTTATTTAGAGGTATGCAAGAAAATCTTCAGCTAAATTTGGTATCCATTTATTCAAGTTTTGACGAGATCATGCGCACAGCGGTTTAGGCCTAAATTAAAAAAAATTAAGAAATAAGTAGCCTTTGATGCATGCCTATGGGCCTAGAAAAATATATGTAGGATCCATTATAGGGTTCTACATGGATATGAGTTCAAATTATTTTTTTTAAAATATTTATATTTAAAAATTATTTTTTATTTAAAAATAATTAAAAATATATAATTAATACCAAAAATTATGAAAAATTAGTAGTACGTATTACATACTTCAGAAGTATTTTATGACTAAAAAATTCTGAATTTATGATATTTAAACATATTTTTAAATTTAAAATTATTAAAAATATATAAATAAATCAAAAAATATGAAAAAATAGTACTATATATTAGATAAGTCAGATGTATTTTCTAAAGTAAAATATATTTTTTTAATTATAACAAAATTTTGCTAGTTTTAAATAATTGATAAACTAACATACTTGATAAACCTACAGGAATGAAACCATCAAGGAAAAAAGACCAAAGGCGTGATTTGGTTAGGATCATGGATACATGCTTTCGAGTCTGCACCACTGAAAGTGCAACATAGAGTTCAAGAAAAAAAATAACCAGATTGAAGCAGTATCTAGCGAGTGGTTATCCCGACGTATCTATGTACCGAAAATGCTCATAGAAGGTTCGGCAGTTGAAAAAATACTTCGTTGATTTCAGAGCAGCAAATTAAAAGCTACCAAGAAGAAGGCGGGGATGGACCATCGAGCGGTAAAGTCACCTTCCTATCACTTGAAGAAATCAGAGGAGGCGTCCGCTCCAAATGACGAGGCACAGATCCAGGCTGACATTCAAACGAGCCTGGATGATCAGTGGCAACAGAATGAGGTGGCCAAGCATAGAGCTCGATTTGGGCCCTCACACTACGAGTCGGACTCCGGTCTACGATTAACAGAGCAGATCCAGCTCACACTACGAGTCAGGCTTCGGTTCTGCAACCAGTAGGGCAAATCCAGAGTTCAGGAGGACCTTCTCAGTTAGGGAGGCCGTGTAGGTAGAGGCAGTGGTCGTATTGTATCTATACTAAAGGCTTTTGGTAGCAAAAAGCACTGTACCAAGTGCTTCGGGTCGTGGATAATAAGTACCCCCAGATGGGCTTCTTGTATCATATGATGGAGAGCAAAGAATCAGATCAGAAAGGCAATTTCGACGCATGCCCAAGAGTACATCGATATCATTGAGCAATGGTGGGACTGCCAAATGGGTATGGATTTGTATCTAACAGATAAGCAAGAATAGTAAAAACTATATTTGTATAATTTTACTAAAATAATTATAAACTTTATCTACAGCGTACTACCTAAATTTGAGGCTCCAGTATACCATACTTGGAATCAATATGGATGACGAACTTCTAATCGCTCTGCGTATTGCAATTTACAAAATGGAGCATGATCTAGAAGTCATGACTTTATGTCTAGAAGAGATAAGTTAACTTAAGTGGCATGCGTAAGTTAACTCGTATCTTCAATGATTAATATATTACAATATAGTTCTTTTTTACAGACGAAAATATTTAAAGAGGGCACTGACAGCTTTGGAGTCTCGGCAACTATCGTAAGTAAAAAAGTATGAATACAGATATATTACATATCAACAATAACTATTATCTGATGTTAGGCTATTAATAATATGATACTAGCTTATATATAATTTTCTTCAATGTTTTTGCAACTGAATGATAGATTCATTTTACTTTGTCTGCGAGAAATGTTAAACAGCTAGCCATCCGGATCCTCTCCCAAACAGTCTCCTCGAGTGGCTGTGAGCGCAACTGGTCCACCTTCGCCCTCATCTACAACAAACAGAGGAACTATCTAACACAGAAGCGCCTCAACAACCTTATATATATTCATTAATCACTACAATCTGAGATTGAGGCTGAAGTACATTCAGTAGGAAGTGGAGCTAAAGTACATAAATTCGATCCATAATGCTTTCATTGGCGATGAGGATGATCCTAGATCGGATGGCTTGTGGGCCAGCAGCAGGAACCGGAGCTTGATGAGCCAAGATCGCCTCCATGACCGGTCAGTTTCGTAGCCAGCAAGGTTAAGGTCAATGCAGGGCAATGGGCAGATCACAACATTCCACATATCCTTCCAGCTGATCAATCACAGCCACATAGGTCATTGGAAAACCGGTCATCACATGACTTTTTATCCGAGGCATCCTTCTAGAGATATGATCTTGAGTTGCTTAGACGAGGCCACCACACTACCCAGTCAAAAGGGCGACATCCATCCTCCCAACGCAGCCAGGCAGAGAGGGGGACAGAGTAAGCAAGCAGCTGCTCAACATAGTAAAAAAGAAAAAGAAAAGGTATTAGCAGTTCCGATGGAGAGTGTGGAGTCAATTCAATCAAATTCAGAGACCAAGAAGAGCAGCGATGACATTTCTAGTGGTTATGGATCTGCTGGCCAAGGGAGTAGAGAACATAAGACGACCGTTTATGAGAAAACCACAGGATGTCTTCGATTCACCGATGAGTCCCAGTTCACGCATGCTACATAGGATAAGGACCATGGTGCACGATTTAGAAAGGCCCGTAAGGATACGATTGCATATGGAAGACGAGCTCCTCGAGATCATTCAGAAGAACACGATGCAGCTACAGATTTCAAATCGTATACTAGATTTTATTATCCGCAGCCATATGCAACCTATGATACATATGGATATGGATAGGAATATGCTGCGTTTGAGGCATCGTCTTCTGGTGGCTACTACCCTACGCAACCCAGAGTATCTTACTTGTCAGATTTTGCGGTCAACATATTCGAATGAGCCCCTCCACAATCGTATTATCAACCAGAGGATACCTCTCAAAGCCAGAGCTTCAATAAGAGATCCAAGAGTGGTTATAACTCATAGTGTGTTCCTTATGGGATGAGCATACAGGACTACGACGCTGCTTGTTTAGAGGAATGGGTTGATGTGCCTCCTGATTATGTTAGTGATCCGAATATCTACGAGAGGCATCACCACTCGACAAAATTTTAGATATCGATATGTATGTTATACTTTAAATATATATAATTGATTATATTATTTTATATTTTGTATCTCATTAATTGATTTTAGGATATTTCATGTTACTTCTCGTAACATGCAACATCTCACTAATTATTTTATATTTTGTATTGTTTTAAAACAACAAAATGCATCATTTAGGTTATATCAGAATTATAGAAACATCAAAAAATATCAAGAAACATCAAATTATACTTAAAATAATTGAAAAAGTTGAAAAAAAATTGATTACCAATAAATCAAACATAAAAAACATTGAAAAAAAATGGTGTGCCGGTTCGACTCATATCTTCAATGATTAATATATGTAGCATAATTCTTTTTCTTGGAAAAACTTCTACTAGATGCTAGATATCAGCTATAAAGTTGCCATACAATTGGAATCTGATAACATTGAATGATTTGATGGATAGATTTGTCAATTCAATGAAATTTAACAATGCATATGAAATTTAGGCAATTGTTTTATGATAACTGGTTAGCCGCACAGCTTGTGAACTTTTTTGCATTAGATAATAAGTAGGTATAGCTTAGTGTTTGCACTTCTCCTTAAGGAGGTTTTGGGTTTAAACCAAGGTATGTTGTGTCGATACCAGAAACTGTACTAGTTGCCCGGCAATTAGGTATGTACAGTACCATGCCGCTCCGTTCCGGGCCATACCAACATAGCTAGAGCCGGCGAGGGAGGGAGAGAAGGAGAAGGAAAGAGATGAAAAGAGAGGAGAGGGAGGGAGGGAGGGAGGGGAGAGGGAGGAAGAAAGAGGGAGAGGGAAGGGGAGGAGAGTGATAGGGAGAGGGCTTTCGAGCCCTCGTCCTCCATTTTCCGACCTAAGAAATTTGAAAAAAAAATAGGGGTGGAGACCCAATTTTATCTGGCCCACCACTAATGGAGGATAAGGGACAAGGGCTCGAAAGCCCTCTCTCCCTCTCTTTCTCGACCTCTCTCCCTCTCCCTCCCTCTCTCTTTCTCTACCTCTCTCTGCTTCTCCCTCTCCCCCTCCCTTGCCAGATTTCTGTAACCAAGGGACTAAACCATGCCGGTCCGCCCTCGGTACAGTTCGATACGTTCCAAACCGAACAGTTCTGGGTAGTACGACATTCCTTGGTTCAAACATTGTGAAGTGTCTTCCAAGTGTTTGTCTCAAGTAATTTACTCAAAGAAAAAGATAATGCAATTTATTTTTGCCAAATTAAGCTTCATTAGCACTTCAAGCAAGAAAACCTATTCAATTTAATTGGTGTTGCATTGAAAGATGAACATGACCAGATATATGCTTTACAATTAACTCACGTCAAATAAAAAGATCACAAAAAAAGAAATGATAGTTATGGGCATATATAGAATTATATAATGCATTGAATGTGTTCATATGTTTTGTACAATTTGTAGAATGTTTACCATGTATGTGGGAAAAAAAATCTGAAAAATGGAAATGTTGGGAGATCTCTTCATAGTTCAAAAACAGGAAAAAGAGGAGAAATTAAAATAAGTTCATTAATGAAAGGTCAAAGGGGGACTAAGGAAAAACAAAGTGATGTAAAGTGGAATAAAAAACCTGATATTGCTGGGATGTGCAGCAAAAGACAACTTGAAACAATTTGTCTTAGACAGGTTGCAAAAGAAAAAGGCAGATTCACTTGATGTATCTAATGGTAACATTAGAGATGCAGTGCTTGCCCTAATCAAATGTCTTAAGGGATGTCTGCATTTGTATGGTCATGCCATTTGGAGATTGTGTCGCACCATCTGGCTAACAGATTTTGTCCCACAAATAAATGGGGTTCTCATTTTTGTATGGAATATAGATGCTTTCCACATCTGTGGGAACTTAGAAGGTTTGCTCCCTTGTTTTGGGAGCTTAAATTGCATAACTAATATGGTAGATCTACATACCCACGAACTAGCATTCAGATTTGAGTTTCATGGATGACCACTCAAATCTAGAGTAGCCTTAGCAGGAATCTGGAAATGAGAGGGTTGACATCAAGCTGAGAGCTGATCAAAAAACTTCCTCAAACTTAGATGAATCACATCGACCGATTAAACCATGTAGAGACAGTTGAGGATAAAGGATGCAATTAAAACTCCCAGAACAAGAACAACAAACATATAAATCTAGTAAATACAAAGCATGTGAAAAAACGTATAAGGAAATAGAACATTCCTTCCCATTCCTTTAGTAATCTCCCTTTCATTTATTAAAAGGAAAAAAGAAATCTATGCAAGGATTGTCTACCCCATTTCAGCGTTTAGCATGCATCAACTATGCAAGGGAACAACAAATATAAATAAACAGTATGGAAAAATGTTGTAGATGAAGATAGAACAAGATGCTAGAGACCATGGAATACCGTACCGGCCCGTACCGGCCGGTACGGGCCGGTACGTACCGGTCCGGTCCTAGACCGGTACCGGAACCACTAAAAA
>JAOXJJ010000819.1:10052524-10079430 GCA_025769935.1 Phoenix roebelenii
CCGGAACCACTAAAAAATCGGTATTTTCCGGTTTTTTAGCCGAACCGGCCGGTTCGGGCCCGTACCGGCCGGTTCGGGCCCGTACAGGCCGGTTCGGGGCACGTACCGGCCGGTTCGGGCACGTACCGGCCGGTTCGGGCATGTAACGGCCGATTCGGGCACGTAACGGCCGATTCGGAGCCCATACCGGCCGGTACCGGCCTCGTACCGGTGCGAACCGTCGCACCGGTACGATTTTTTTTTAGAACCACAGTGCCTCGCGCTGTGATTTTTGAAACCACCACGTACCGGACGGTACCGGCCGGTACATACCGGACGGGACCGGTACCGTACCGGTTCGGCCGGCCACCGGTACGCCGACCGGTACCGTACCGGTACGGCGGACCTTGCTAGAGACAATAGTCAAACATAAAGCATGGCAACAAGCAGCGGACAAAGCAAGTATTCAATTCTTTTTCTAATAGAGAATATAACCGTAACAAGTCATTAAATCAATAGGAAGAAAACAAGAAACTTTATAAATTCAAGGAATTGGGAAAGTGAGTGATTTTCAAGAATATAATCAAGTGATTTGACATAGCAATGCCATAGTACATTGCTTTGCAGATTCCTAATACCAAGCTCTGCAGACTACTATTTAATGATCACAATCCATATAAGAAATAAATCACAATTGAGAATTTAGCATTAAGCTTGATTTACAAAAGCCCATTAAGCTTCAGAAGAGGCAAAAACTGCATCCTCAGGGACTATATATAATACCCTAATAATATATGAGGCTTGATTAAAATCTTAAAAAAGAATACCTAGTTTAAGTGCCTCATATTTTCTATCATATTGATGCTTATATACAAGAAAAGGAGCACCCAGAAATTGATCAGAGAACTGAGAGGGAAAAACTTGTAAAACAGAACTGAGAGTCAAAACCAAATTACCTCTTGCACCAAATCTTTCAGTACAGAATGTGTTCCAGAGAGAATTTCTTGCATATAGAAACTCTGTATTTTTTCAGCAAGCCCAGCAACATCCCCCATTAACGCATATGCATCAACTGCCTAAAGGGAAACATATTTTCAAGACTTGCAAACAAAAGCAGAAATGAAATTCAACTCTTGATTAACAAGCCCTAAAATTCACACTCAGTAAGCTCGAAAGTTCAAGTGAAAGACAAAGATCATAGTCATGTTGAAGAATAGTAACAGTGACCCACATAAAAACAACAATGTATAATCAAGCAAAATTATCACAGATGATTGAAAAGTCTGGATCCATAGGTCAGAAAAGATGTATTTGTTTCAATATTTACAAATTTGCAAATACTGTGATTTTGAAAGATATCATGAAGCAAAACTAGATTACAACCATAGTCATAGTAATTTAATTGGACTTTATAAGAATTTCAAATACAAGATTTACAGGTAAGAATTCATGCAAATATATTAATATTGCCTCTATCCAGTGAAGCTCCCCCTTTGGTGTCTGCATAATTGAGTGTCCTTGGGAATTTAACGTGGTACTGGATCAACAACCACCACCAATCCTATCAGTCAGACTAAGAGAAGATGGCATCAACTGGAAATAGAACTCAAGTATGCAAACTGCATCATTTAAAGAGTCCTAACACATTACAACACAGAAAGAATTTTTAAACTAACAGGCAGTTACAATGACTTACATGGCTGAACAAAAGAAAAATCCTTGGTTCTTCTTGTAGCAAATTATTCATATTATTATAAACTTATTTTGTGCATTAAATGGTTTAATTGATGCATGTGGTAAGTATGTTACGCAGTGTCTGTTGTGCTGGTACCGAGCCCTGGACCGGTTGCCCAGCAGCACAGGTCGGTATGGGCCGCGCCGTGCCATACCGGGCTTATACCGACACAGTAGAAGTAGAAGAGGCGGGGGAGAGGAAGAACGGAAGAGAGGAAAAAAGAGAAAAGAGGGAAGCCGAGGGAGGCCGGCGGAGAGCCAGCGGAGGGCTGGGGAGCCGCCGTGCGAAGGAGGTGGAGGCTGAGGAGCCGCCGTGCGAAGGAGGGGGAGGCCGGGGAGCAAGCGCAGAGGAGGCGGAGCCACTCTTCCACAGCTCCCCAACCTCTACCTCCGCCGGCCGGCCTCCACCGTTCTCTCTCTTCCTTTCCCTCTCCCTCCCTCCCTCGCTCTCTCTCTTTTCCTCTTTTTCCTTCTCCATCTCCTCCGTCACCAGTCTCGTTGTCATTGCCGGAACCATCCCGATCCGCCGCCGATACGGCTTGGGATGCCCCAAGCCGAGTAGTTCGAGACAGTTCCGCCAACCATGATGTTACGTATCTTTTTTTCTTGTCAAACACAATGCATCACAATATGCATCAGAATATTGTCTACAGCTAAAAGCAATGATGCGATGCAATATTCTAGTCATATTTTTTTAGAGAATCTTGTTTTTTATTATACGTTTATATCAATGAAAAGATATTAATCTATATATTTAGAGTATGTTATCAGTACTCAATGATTTCACATGTAAACATTCAAATTCAAGCATGTACATATGGTTCTGTACACTTTACAAAAATGTTAAAGAAAGGTAAGATAGTGTCTTATAAACTGATATGCTTTGGAAAGTATATCATGTTTGTCGTCTCGATGCCAGACCCCATACCAGTACTATATTGGTACAATGTCAGTATGCCAAGTATGAAGGTCAGTTCGGTGTATCGAGAGTCAATACACCCACCGCCCACCAAGTCTCGATTCAGTCCAATGTGGTACGGTATGCCGCTATGAGGCAGTATGCATTGGTACAGCGATCCAGTTCCTAAACCACTAATAACAAACATAATATGTTATTTACTCTCTTACAACATAGGAATGTGTCTTTATATGCACTCATTGAACACATACTATCTCAAATGTCATATACATAAAATAGGTGTTACGCACTGCATACAGATGTATATATCGAAAATCTAAAAGAGTGCTTCTCAAATTTACCAATCTGAAATATCAGAGTATCTCAAGAAATGCGGAACCGTCCGGTTCGGAACGGTTCCGCCTGTTCTGAGCCGTACTGGTGGCTTACCGGTACGATTCTGGCTTTGAAAATAGTTCGTTGTCGGAGCCGGAGAAGAAGAGAAAGAGAGAGCGAGCGGAGGAGGGAGGAGAGTGGCCGCGGACGCCCGCAGGCTCCACCGCCCCCCTGCGGCCTCCACCGATCCCCCGCGGCCCTCCGCAAGCATCCACGGCCGCTCCTCCCTCCATCCCCCACTCGCTCTCTTTCTCTTCTCCTTCTCCAGCTCTGGCTGGTTTTCTCTCTCGGTACGAGCCTGGCACAGACCATACCGACTCGTGCCGCCGGACAACCGGCACGGTGCCCAGTACTGGCACAATAGACCATGGAGTATCTCATTACATCTTATGCATTACTAAAAAGGTAAAAACAACAATTAACTATTCCTATTTAAGCACATCACATCAATTCATACTATCAGAAAATATGTCCATGAAAAGCCCTGACTACAAGATGAAGCAGGTTAAAAAGAGTCACTAAATGTAATTTAAGTAATGTGTCTATCACATAATGTCAAAAAAGAATAGGTAGGTGATGTTTGGGAGGTCTAAGGATGATTGTGGTGAAAAGTGGGGGTGGGGAGGGGCAAGAAGTAATCATTGGAAACAGGCAATCTTGCACTAGATAGGCAAAAGTATACATGTAGATGATTTTGACTGAATTAGATAACTAAATTTGTTCAAATAACAGTTGACCTCGCCATCCCTACTCATAGGGGCAGTGTGATACTTCTTAGAGGACACTGTAGAGCAAAAGTACAGATCATTAGATTGAATGTGATTTTGTAAAAAACAAAACAAATTTTTAAAGTGCAGCCTTCATTTTAGACAAATGTCGTAAAGGGACAGGTAAATTGCCAAATCTCTCAATGGAAGGCTCTTGACACCAACCCTGCACCAAACTATTGAGTTGATGTTGAAGATTATTTGAACTACTATAGGACAGCAAAAGAAATCTAATTAAAGCCAAGTTGTCATATAATCATCACCAAAATTGTCATGCAATTGCATATCCTTTTTCAAAAATCATATAAAACTTGTAGGAAATTGGAGCCAATCCTTAGCTTAATGTTGCCAATACCAAGTAACATTTATTTATGAGTCATTTTGTATTTATTCATATAGAATTTTCAGTTAGAAGAACAACCTAAATTTGGGAAATCCATTATTCTAAAATTCATTAAAAAAGTTCTGCACCTTCCTTCTCCCTTGCTGCAATGTCTATCCTCAAATAAACTTCACCATTGGGAAGAACACATCCTATTTTGCACTTTCATTTTATTGAAATATAAATATATAATACAACAATTTACTGGTAAAAAACAATAATATCAATCAAATGCCCTGCAAGATGAAGTGTAAGGAAAATAATTTGTTCAGCTGTACACAAAATAAGATAAATAATGAAATGTAAGAGTGGTACTATCTTATATGTATCATAGAATAAAGAACAACCTCAAGACTTTAGACACAGTATCCATTTAAACAAAAGAAAGGTGAGTTTCTTTGCCAACGGAAAGGAATACTAACAGTTATGTAGCTTTCCTCCTTGAACATCTGGCAAACTCCTAGTAATTGTGAATCCAGCTTTTGAATTGTCCTTGCTAACCAAGCCTGCAGGTATAGCAAGATTAATAACACAAACTATTACAATTGTACGTCCTAGCAATAGGAAAACAAAGATGGAATTAGTATAAAAAAACTATACGAATGAAGAAACTAATACCAGATTTAGTTTCTCCCAATTTAAAATACAGGAAATGAAGATTTAATTGTGTATATAGGAAAAGCACAGAGATTCCTTAAGTACTAGCAATCATCTGGCGACGAATTCCTCTAATGAAGCAAAAAACTGACCTCAACACCACATCCCATTTCTTGAATAGCAGAAAGTTCTGAATAGTTCTCCAAAACTTGCAAGTACTCTGGTAATAACTGAAATGCCTGTCATAAGAGGCGAGCAAGCCACAAAGAGCATGAAAAAACAATTGTCCCAAAAACTTGTTCCATTGCAAGAAGCATCTAAAAACCTTAATTATAACCAACATAGAAAGAAATATATTAAAATATACCAGAAAGTAATTTCCATTCTCAACCAGTGCTTCAAGTTCCATTTGCATGTCTAATGCATGACGAAGTTCTGTAAGAATTGGAAGCATGTCCTGCATTATGCCCAAGGATATACTTAATACTTATTCATATACCTTGAAATATTAACTAAAGATCAGGTGACATCTTATATTTGATCACTGTCAACTTTAAAGCATAAGCTGCAGACCCTCATGTCAGTAGATGATTTATGATCTTTCCCTAGAGCACATGACATACATAACCATATAAATTATAAAGAGTTGAGAAAATAATATGGAATATGGATAAACAATAGTGATGTCGTAGAGGAAGGTGTTTGATGTTTGTTATGAGAAGATAGCATAATTAGATGGAAAGCCAAAAGGCCTTGAGAAAAATTGCATAGAAGTAGTACTACAGGCACTTCAAAAGCAAAACACTTGCGACCTGCAACAGGGGGGGATTGGAAATAGACACGAAGAAAAGAAAAAGGTGACAAATGCTAGTTCATGGAGGGAACAAGATATAAGGCAATATGTGAGTCATAAAAACACGGGCATACAAATGCACACATGCATGTGTATGTTCTTGCATATACAAAAGTATATGCAATCACTAGAACCGACACGAACCAGATGGTTTGGCCTATACCGAACCGGAACCAAACCAATGCCAAGTAAGAACGTTTCAGGCTTTCAGCACTCTTGCTCGGTTCGCTTAATAACCCTCCCTAGGTTCAACGATTCAAAAGCCTTCAAGTCTCTCTCTCTCTCTTTGAACCCCCTGCTTCGATGTGAAACCCTTGTTCTGCCCAAGCCATCGTCTCAATTCGAAGAAGGTTCCGGCGAGTCTCTCACTCCTCCCCCTCTCTTCCTCTCTTAGGGTCTTCATCGCCAAATCCGGAGCTCTCAAAGCTCCCCATTGACAGATCCGGCAGATCTCTCTCCCCCTCCCTCCCTCCCTCTCCTGATTCCTCTCCCCCTTCTCCCTCTCCCTCCATCTCCTCCCTCTCCCTGTTTCGATACGCTCCAAGGCCATACCGCAATGAACCGGTCGTCGACTGGCCGATATGACTCCCAATACCAGTTTGGCATATGTTGATATGCATGCTTTCATGTAAGGTTCGCCGTACCGGTACCGGACCCCGTACCGATGCTGCACTAGATAGGTGTACCGACACTGGCGAACCGATACCGACTGATACGGCATACCATGTTTCATGCATGCATGTACACCTATTAAAAAAACATGCCGCATACATTAAATGGATTACAAATATTTGAGATATCCTAGTCAAATAACTAGTGGAGTGTCCTTGCTAATAATCAAGTCGATGGATGCTTTCATATTTATCATAAATGGTATACAATAACACAGTTAGTATATCGAGTGTCTCAACTATCAAATTAGACATGTGGACTCACAAGTGGATATACCCTACCTTCAGAAAAACAAGACCATGAATGCATCATAAACTAAAAATGATATTGGATACATTGTATAAACCCATTTAGCTGTATTCAAGACAAGCCACTTAACTATGATCATCAAAATTTACCAAAAGATGGATTTGATATTCTTTTGGTGTAAGGATTTAATCTGTGTTACCACATCACTTAAACATAACAGGATTTGTTAGCAGGCAAATCACAATCCTTCAGTGTCATCTGATGCTGCAAAAAATACAAATCAAACAGGCTACCCGTGAACGCTAAGCCCCATTTGAAAATGAATTTCAGCTGGAGACAACTGCAATCAAGAATAGCTAAAACATCTATTCCCATCCATATAAGAGAAGATTAAATACAAAGAATGTTTAAGAAGGAAAGAAAAATACCAGTACATGGTTCTTTTTTTTTGTGGGGGGGGGGCGTGGTTAGGCCAAAGGGACAGGTAACATTTTGTTTGGTTCTCTTTTAAATGCTTGGTGGGTATTAATGGCATCAAAATTGCTTGTAAAATAAATGTGGTGGTATTAGAAATTATAGCCACAATGTTGTATGGCTCGGAATGATGGGCAATACAGAGGACCCAAGAAGATAAATATGATAGAAATGGGAATGTCAAGATGGATGTGTAGTAAAACTAGGAAAGATACAGTGAGTACTGTGTAATCAGTATAATAGAGGATCTAAAGGAGTTGCACTAATTAAAGAACTGATGGAGACCCAACTGAGATGGCATGGGCAATGCTAACAAAGATTATAGAGGAAGAAGTAATAAGGAGAGATGCAGTCATCTTTGACTTAAAGAACATGGAAGAGCATGCAGTACCATTAGGGGAAGCCTTAAATAAAAATAATTGGTGAGTCAAGATTCATAAAGCTGAGCCAGCTTGACAGTTCTGGTTATGGATGTGGTATCATTAGAAAGGCCTAACTGTTTAGCGCATTAAAAAGACCACAAGATTAGATTGGTGATAAGAAGGTGAACTCAATTGGAATCATCATGTTCACCATAAATAAAAGAGGTCCACAAATAAAATAAGAAAAAATCAGGTTATATGGAAAGGTCTAATTATGATGACAGGGACATAAGAAGCAAGGATTAAACCAGTGAGGGGGCTTGAAAAGCCTGGCATCCCTTAAAAAATTAGGCCATAATAGGAAGTGCTACACCAGTGAAGAGGAGTTCATTTCGCAGAAATGGAACAAGTTCATTGGTTTTAGGTACAATCCTAAGTTAAGATATAAATGAATATCAAGAAATGACTTAGCAGTAGTCAGTGCTACATTTCAAATCATAACATAATATCATGATGTCAGAAGAATCTAGTATAGTTATTCAAGAGTTTCTTGTGGGGCATAATAATCCATATCAATTGGGCAGAATGTTGCAAATAAGGAATGGACATGATACTTTGCAAAGCACCCTACATAGAATTATCAAGCATATGGTTGGAATCTTCTATGCTATCTAAGAAACATAGTCCCAAAAAAAGCAATCTGGAGTCTGATAATATAGTTACCAATAAAGCTTGTTTCTTTTTTGAATGCGAGTTCACAACAAGATCCCTTGAGACCTCTTGCATTGACGAGGCTATATGTCTTCTCCCATTCTACAAGTTCGACCATAGCAATTACATTGGGGGAAAACAGAATGAGAACTGAAGTATTAGAAAGATCAAAGAAGGTTTTTAAAATTGTATTTAATGATTATATGTAAAGACTTATTCAGAATGTAATTCTCTGTTAAGAACATTATGATAACCTTACCATGCAGATGACATATGCAACTTTCAAATCTTGCTCCAACTCCATCACCAATTGCATCCCCTTCACTGATCATAAAGAAGCACTATATAGTCAAATATTACATTCAAAGTTGCACGATGAAAATCATGGCATAATATAACCATAAAAAAATGAATTTGGATAACATCAAGTACGCAACAAAAATTGATATTTAATCTAGAAAAATGGAAAGAAAAGTAAAATGTAGAAAGTAAAATGTTTAAGAGTACCATTACAAAACTAGGATTCAAAAAACAAAAAGCATTTGAACAACATAATGAGGATTGAGCTATAGCACTTACATTGTTGAAAGGCTCAAGGAAAGAAGAAAATTACAAAGGATTATCTGGCTTCTCAGAAAATAAAACAACATAGCATCATATGTAGTTGGCCTACAATTACATATAGCTCCAATTGATAGTCATAGGTAATTCGTCCGAATGATGGACTAAAAATATTGTAGCAAGCTGAGTTCTACTTCAAATGGAAGCAAGAAATGAATTAGTGAAATATCGCATGCTGGTAGGATACAGGAACGGCACTAGCATGCTGCATACTAAGCCTTGCTGTGTCGTGCTAAGATGTGCAAGTGCCTGTTACACATTGGCCTAGTACCATGCCAGTAAATTGCAAATAGCATGGTTTGCTATCCTCAACAGTACTGCCAAGTACAGGGCATACAGTTTCATACCGCACCAGTTGGGTACCGAGACTTGAATGCCGCATGTACCAAGTGCCAATATTTACGTATGCACCACAGACACCAGTATGGTGTCCGATACCAAGACTCCAAACCTTGGCCAATACCGTGCCACTGTTACATGCCAATAAGGAACTGGCATCATACATGTCATGTCGTACCATGTTGTGCCAACCAGTGCTTAAAAGTATGATTTTAAGGGTTGTTGAATATGATGAATAGTGTGGATCTTTGATTTAGATAGCATGCAATTCTCCGCTAAGGCATAATTACATGGCTCATAACCTAGAAAGGTATGGGATTTGAGATTGCAAATATCCAAAATTTGGCAAAAGTTCAGGAGGAATTCAAGAAAGCTCAAAATCAAAAGTGAAAGTAAGAGACTTAAGAAAAGATTAATAGAAAATCAATGAATAGAACAAAGTAAGATAATTGTCAAAACAGTCCAAGAAATAACAAATATCACAAGTAACAATCATATGTCTTCAGAAAGCCATATAATCATGATTTTTATTTACTTGGTATAAACTTAAGAAAAAAAAATTTATGGAAAAAACAAATAGAGAAATTTTGATTTAATTGAAAAACATGTCTCATGCACATTAAAGCGATCCTGTATATAGCCATATATCCAAATATACATGCATATATATAAATATATATGCTTAATCTATATATATATATTTATGGATATTCTGCATATATGCACGTATGTGAGTATTTGCATATATTTGTAAACATGAAAAATGATTTCATAAATGTTGTTTTTATATATAAATACACAATGATGTAATATTTAAGAATATGTGCATCTAAAAGTACGTGCATATGCATATATGTGTATGCATTTATCAACATATGTTTCTGTATGAATTTAATGTACATATATGTATGAGTTCATACGTATTCATATGTATGTGCTTATATTTATGTGGGTTCCAACATGTGTGTGTTGTGTCTACAGAGGGGTATGTGGGTGTGTGTGGATGGATGTGCGCTGGGGCTGGAGAGAGAGATAGAGAGAGAGAGAAAGAGGAATCAAGCTAGAAATCTTCATGAAAAGTTGAGCCTAAATACTGTCAATTACATGATGGACTATTAAAATTTAGATTGAAAATTAGGGATCATGCTGTACAACTTTTAAAATACTTAAAAAACATAAATTAGTTTTCTTCTGGAATTTATTATTTAAACAATTGGATGGAAATAAAAATGAACTTCTTTTTATGTAAGGTAAATTAATTGATATAATGTTGGTTTGTAACAATACAAGAATTTCCTTCCATACATGTTTTGAATGGCCCATCATGTATAATTTTAACATAGCACAACCAGTACCAATCATTTAATGATCACTTGATCCAAAGGTAAGAAACCTCCTAACATTCAACTTCTGATTTCTAGGCATTTTAGATGTTGTCAAGATCAACTGTGTGGACCCCATGTTGAATGGCTGAAATATAACTTGCAGTTATAGGATTCAGACCCAAATTACATCAATAGAATTCTAGCCCATATACGAAAGTCTACCGTCTCGGTATCGGACTCCGTACCGGTGCGACACTAGCACAATATTAATACAGTACAGTACGAAATTTTTTAGGCATACCAAGCCCGTACTGGGTACTGGTACCGAACCAAGATAGTATGGTACGCCTCGTACCGGCCCTTATTCAGCCCAATTTGGGCCGGTACGGCATACCATGCCATATACTATTGTCTATGTGTATGCGTGTGTGTCAACAGCGAGAGTATTCATGTATCAACAAAGGAAAAAAATTAGCTAGTAGGATTGAAGCCCTAATCCTATTAATACAAATAAATGATAGAAAGTTTAATTTGAGGATCCACCCTGCTGATAATAACTAGAATGCACGCAAACAAAAAGTTAAATACTTTGGAGCTTTTTTACCGGTGCATCAAGTGGACGCAAAATGGATGGAACTTTTGTGTAATAACGTATAAAGTATGCTAGATAACTAGAAACTTCAAATCATCAACCATACCAAATTTATATACAAATAAACATTTAGAAATACAGAGAATATACTAGATTCAAAATCATAAAGACGTGCTATTGTACAGACGGGAAGGAATAGATTCAAAGTGCATTTTAATTTTATGGTGATATAGGGGTTATCTTCTTTTTCTTGAGTGCACTCCATCCATGTGGCACTCTAATGATGCAAAGAATAAAGTCAATTATTGAAGAAAAGGAGTGATACTACATAATTAAGAGTTCATTCATCAGTTTCAAAACCAGTAGGTTGAAGATGATTGCAAAAACAATAGCAAAATACAGCCTGCTTGTCAGCATAATACTAACATAGGTACTTATAGAAGATTAGATATGTGCACACGTGCATACACATCCCATTCATGAATATAATTATTCTTCATTTGTATCTAAGTATTCTCCTTATAAACACACATCTCATATACGAATTCACTTCTTCATTTGTATCTTAAGTTATCTCGTGTATCTCAAAAGGTTAGTTTGCCTTTCGATTGACAGTGCTAAAAGAACATGCAATGTGCAAATTTTTATAAAGTTATTTTTATGCACTAATAATTTATCGAAAGATAAGTATTAATATGAATTTGGCACAAATATGTCGCTAATTCTTCAGAAACTAGTTAACATGATGCGTCAACCAGCCTAGTAACATTATGAAATGGAACATTTTAGTGCGTTTGACGAGCATAATTTCCCATGTATATGTTTTTCTTTCTTTTCTAAGATACCTTCCAATAGAGTTTATTGCATGCAAGGTAATCCTTACCAATTCTTTTATAGTTATATCAAGTAGCCAAAAAATGTTATTTGAGATATGCAAGTTGCGTTAAAGAATTTGAAGGTTAATGTATGCCTCGAGAACCCCCAAGCATCAATCGGATTAATGATGATCACATAGTTGGATGGTTATGATTCAGCTATAGTCCCTAGAAGCAGTGAGGGAAGAGTATGCTTGAAGAATTTAAGATACATAGATCTGCTTATTCTCCACCTACTCTCTAAAACTTCTCAAGCACTGCTTCCCCATGCTTAAAACTTCGACTCTTAAAGCATCTCCTGAACCTGAAAACACCCCTAAAAAATCTCATATAAACCTTAACTTAAATACATTTCTTAAAAAATTATTTCCTTTTCACCCACCACCCCTGAAACCCCCTAATTATTCTTCAATGACTCTCAACCAACGAGACACCATCACCTTGCAAAAAAAAAAAAAAAAAATACATGCATCATTTCTAGCTCCTTAGAAAACCCTCCATTAACCACCAGCCCCTTTCCCTCCATTTCTTGCATCTTTTCTGGGAAACAGATTTAAAGCCCTGCTTGGCTTGATGACTTCAATCCTCATAACTTACATATGGGAACAACTTTTACAAATCAAGTTATTTTTTTCCTATCTTCTTTAATAAGATATTTAAAAAAGGAAAACATTCAAAAAAGATGCAAACGTAATTCTCTAGTGAGTCAAGGCTGAGTTGTGAAAAATCACAAATGCAATAAATATATGCAGGGGAATGAATGTCTATGTGTGTATATTCATATAAAAAACAAAAACATTTTTCGTTTTTGACCATGTATTAATCATGCCAAAGTTGCCAACACCTAGTTAGAGAAATTTAATTTGCTTTAGTATTACTGAAGCCTACCTCATGACTGAGGAACAAGGATCATGAATAATTTAGCACAGTACACTACTATGGTAAGTCCTAGAAATTTCAAATCAATGTATATCTGATAATTATTGAGAAATTGCATGGTCTACAAAAGTGAATTCATCTTTTATCTTTGCATTCTTTCATTGCTAAACAAAATTCCTATTCAAGATCAACTATAAATCTGACAAAATGATACAGTCTCCAGGACTTAATTGGTTCACATAAAGCTGCGTAATATGATGTAGGGAATAAATCAGATAACTGCTCCAGGTAACCACCATATACAACAGTTATTAATAGGACAAAAAGGAAAATACTCTGTCAATAAAAATATACTATATAAGATAATCGAAATTGGAGGATTTGTAATATGCATTATATCTCTACACTCAATGCTGGTGGTGCTTGCATCACAGTAAAATAAAAACATAATTGTCATAAATTCTAAAAAAGGTAACTCTTCATTTCTGCAGAAAATATTTGTATAAAAGTGGGTCTTTTGCTACTAAAAACAAACATGAAAATCACATTCAACAGGCACTGACTTAATCAGATATAATAAGATATTTTTATTCTTGGCTCTAGCTTCCAGATTAGAAACATACCCATCTCTTCATGATGCTCCATAACATGACGTGATAACTGTTCTGCTATCTTATCAAGCTGGGCCAATCTAAGAGTGGACTGTAGTAACACATGACTAATCTCATATCAAGAAAAGCATTTTCACAAATGTTGAAAGAAAGGACTTTAGCATAAATAACAAATTCTTAGCTCTTGGTAGCCATGATACATATAAAAGAAGACCAAAAAAGATTGAAATATGACAAAAAATTACCAAAGGAAGATCAGGTGCATGCTTCACAACTTGAACAACCATATCATATATTATAGGGAAAATTACTGAAACACCCTCTCAGCTTAGGGTCACTTTCATTTAGTACCCCTCGAGTTTAAAAAGTTTCAAAATGGTCACTAAAGAAAGTTAAGTGGTTCAATGTGGTCCCAAGCCCCATCTGGCATCCAACGCTATTAAAATGCCATCATAAAGGACAATTATGCCCACAAGAATAGCTTATTTATCAAACAATGCCTTCTATTCTCCTCTCATCCCTCCTCACTCCCATGACCTCCTCCTCCAACACTTCCTCCGCATCTCTAAACCTCGCCGTCGTCCTCATCCTTCTTCTCTATCCCTCCTCTCTATCTAACCCGTCCAACCTAAGCCCCCATCCACTCCCACCACCTCCTCTTCCAACATGTCCTCCTCCACTCTAAATCCTGTTGCTGTCCTCATCCCTCCTCTCCATCTAACCTAGTCCCGAGTCGCACCCAATCCCCACCAGCTCTCACCATCTCCTCTCTAAACCACCATCATCCTCATCCCTCCACTCTATCTAACCTAATCCCGAGCCCCACCGGTTCCCACTATCTCCTCCTCTTCCAACACTTCCTCCTCTCTAAACCTCCTCATCCTTCCTCTCCATCCCTGCTCATCCCTTCTCCCCAATCCCCCTCTCCATCTAAACCACTCCTTACGCTAGAAGTCTCACATGACCATCATAAGATGGAATCCCGTGAGCCCAAGTAAATGAAGATGGATGATGGGACCACATTGAACCACTTAACTAAATTGAAGGACCACTTTGAAACCTTTAAAACTCAAGGACTATTAAGTAAAGCTGGCCCTATATTATAATAATATATTCAACTGAATCTACAAGGATATTCACACAATCTTAACAAGGAAAGAAAATTTTTTGGGAGGAAAGAAAAACCCAAAAGTAGTACTATGACTACTGACTATCTGACCGAGAAATCAAAAGGTCCCTAGACCAAAAAAAGTAAGATATCAACACAATGACATATACATTATCAAGAATTGATAGACCAGTAATAATAGTAACATTATACGGATGAAATAACTATATAGATGAAACACAAAATAAGTGTAAACATTCACCTTAAATAGTCTATATACTAACCTTCTGATCAAAATAGGTAACAACATTTTCTTCAGATGGAATATTTTCCAGAACATGCCTCACTGGATCAAAATCCTGGAAGTATATGATTACGGAAATTGAATTTGAGAAAATGTGTAGTGGTAACAGAAATACCAACATCATCAAGGTAATATCCTGTTTTTCTTCCTTAGAAAACAAAACTGTGAAATATCAGAATGATGAACATAAGCAAGCAGTGGCTGTTAACAGAAGATAACAAAAACCACATCGAGATATTGCAGTAGATGGTGGAACCAATTTAACTCTCATACAAAGCATACAGAAACCTGATAATACCGACAGAAGAATATTGAAATTTAAAGTGTCTGGGCATAGGGATTCTTTGATTGGCTGTCAAAAACAATATAAAGAACCAACAGCAACATCAAGCAAAATAAAATAAAACTCATATACCTGTAGTTTCACCTGGCAGCATGGTACCGGCAAATACAACCGTCAAAAAGGAGAATGACAACATACCATGCCCTAAGAGTCAGCATCAGCAACTGTTACACTTATCCTCATCTGTCTCGCAACATGGATCCATTATTTTTTCTTCAGATACAAGTAATAAGCCCATACTTCCAATTATTTAATATGTTCCACGGTGATTTATAAACTAGAGTCATTTAACCAATCTCTTTATTCTCAATTCAATATCTCTTAATCGCGTGCTTTGTCCAACACATGTCTAGGCCCATGCAAATAGTTGGAACTTTCATTTGGACCATCTTCACATTCCCCTCTATCCCTCTATAGAATACCTTTCTTTCATTTGTACTACTACCAACTTTATTTTCCTCTAACTACCATATGTTGGCCATATATCTGCATCTGAAATCTGAACTCTGCTTCATACAACTTTTCTAAGCGAGTAAGCGTTGTATCTTTTCCTCGATCAAACTATAAATTCCAGGTTAGCAAAGCAGTTGACATCCCCCTTTCTCTGATAAACAAGGTCCTCCACATCTTTCAATCTATTATGTGGTATCATGCACCCTCACCTCTTCAAAGGTTAAATTTAGAATTAGGTCTGCTTCATAGACAACCTGATTACCTGTGTCCTCATGCATCATCAACCTGAAGTGTTGTTGCAGCTATAGATACTTGAATGCTAAGGCCTACAACTAATTCGGCAATCTCCATCAAGTCCTCTTTCATTCTGATAATGCAGAAGCATCTCTCACATTAAAGTCTGGCATTGTTGACACAGTACATCACCTTGATAATCATGTCCTGACACATACATTAAGTAGGGTTGTTGAGAGATCATCATTACATTCTTGAGACTACTCATGCACATATAGTTGGGGTCCATGCCTCACTTTCTATATCCTTAAGCTTCTAAACTTTATCAAACTTTGCAACTACACGCCCTTTATCAATCTTCAAGGTGCTTGTTGAATAAGTATTTACTGTTCCTATACTTGTGATAACCCTAGTACCTACAGATGCTTGGTCTTAACTAAAGAAAAGAATTATAGGATGTTAAAAAAAAACACTATTCTTAACAAATGAATGAACTCATGTAAGAAAATTCAGCAAAAGCATCAGAAGATTCTGTTTAGAATCTAGGGTGATAATGCTGTCATATATAAATGAGCATACATCACCAATCTTGCAAAATTAAAATTAAATGTTTGCGGCTCACCATGACAATTATAATAAATTCTTTGTGGATTGCATTAAAAAGCAGAAGAAAAATGCCATAATTTACATTTACCCAATAAGAATTGCATTAAAAATGAGAGAAAAATAAAAAATAAAACAAAATTTTCTACACACTAAGATATAAATGCTCAACATGTCCCATAATTAAAAACAAGAAACATCTCCAATCAAGGTCTGTGATCTCGGTACCGGGTACCATACTAGTATATTATCGGTTCAGTATGGTACGGTCGGTACGGTACAATACAAACTCCGTACTGAAATAGCCGTTGACCCCTTTTTCTCACTTTTTATCATGATATCATCTAAAACTAGATAACACGAGTCGGTAATGGTATGCATCCCAGTACAAGGCGATGCCTCTTAGTTCAGACCGTTACGAACCGCTATGGACTAGTTCGGGGCCTGTACCGAGCCGAAACCCGAAACCCTGTCTCGTCCTGATTATAACATGTTACAGGTTAGTATACCTCGAACTAGGTGGTTCAGTATGGGATGGCAATCATTATCTCCTATAATTACAAACAAAAAACAAGAAATCTTTTCAGGTACCTCCACGAACTAGAACCTTGATAAAACACTATATAGTTATAGCATAATGAACTAACAATATTAGATGGATGGAGAATGTTAGTATTCAACGCCTCATTTGCAACATTTCTTGCACACTCTTTCAAGCAGCATTGCATCACTTCTATTGAACGAACCTCCTTAAATTTCCATTCTTCCCATAGTTTAGTAGTCCGACACTAAACATTCAACTTTGGTAGGACACCAACTCTTAAATTCCATTCCACTCCCAAATCAACTTATTAATGTTCCCATTACCCTCTTTGATCAGTTTTCTTTTCTTGTTACCATATTTCTATCAAAAATCTACATTATTTATATTCACTGTATAAATTTCTATAAATCATTTTCTTAAAAACAATTGATGAGTATCTCCTTAGAACATAGACATATTTTCAATAATTTTATGATTATTAATGTCATTTAATGGCTATGCTTTGCTTCCACATTTTAAATACTAAAAGCTCCATGTTCTCCCCAGATTCTGCTCTCAAATCTACTTCCTCTCCCAACTTAAGCATATAAACTCATCAAATACACAACAATCATTTTCCAAAATCTGGAATAAAAAAAAATGAAAGTCATCAAAATATAGGATGAGGATCTAAAGTTAGCCTTCATACAGTCCTTATTTAGGATCAGAACATACAAGAAAGAAGGTTCAGAAAAGCAGAACCTCATGATAGAAGCCTTCCTCAAGCTCTTCTATGACCTGACCTTGGGATCTGATGCCATAGATTGAAACCAATTCTTCAGAATTTGATGGAAGGGTAACCCTTTGATGTGGGGGAAGTCCTGCTAGAGCACGAGCAGCAGCAGCAGCTGCTGCTGCTCGAGCTGGAACCTGCAGCAATGAATAAAAGAACACGTTAAACAACTCAGAAAACTGTCTTGTGTTTGATATGCAAGTACTGGAGTTACAAAAGAGTGTGAGTTAAAAAAGGAAAAAGATAACCTAATAATATTGGGAGAGAAACAAAGAAACTAGAAGAAATCAAAGGGACCTAAATATAAAGAAGAAAACAAGAATTAGTAAATATTCAATTCATTATTTTCTGTGGCATATGTCCAAGTATATCCAACATACAAACAGCAAACTATGTGAATCCAATCCACAAAGCCGAAGACAGCCAAGCCTTTAACAGTGCCCCTAAATCTCTTCCCAACTCAAATACGGCCTCCCAAGAATTTCCTGCTGTTTGTTTCCATCTGTCCATAAGATCCAGGCACAGAGAAGACCCCCCCTCCAATAGTGCTCTGTTGTTGTCCTCACCCGATCATCCATCATTCTAAACCCTTTGATCTTGTGCTAAACTTTCCTTCCAAAGAATCTTACATTTCTTTCATCCCACTTCCCGGCTTACAAAATCAGCACATAAACAGCACATGTTGTCATATTATATGCAATTTTATCTTCTTTGACATCCATTAACTGGATGCCAAATTGAAGAGTCGCTCGCTATCTTCCCAGTGTATTTGATTACACCACAATCCCCTCTCTTGAAGCTTCCTTTTAGTTAAGTACTTTACATGAAAGGCTCTCTAAACAGCAAACAAACATTTCAGAATTACCCACCCATACCATATGAATAAACATCATTCAACCACTTGTTTGCTAATAATACTAAGATAAACCAAACAGGTCTGAGTGAAAACTGGCCTTCATTCTCTAATTCCCAGAACAGTTCATCTTTGGGAAGGGTTTGTTGGAAGATGCACTCTACTCACTAAGTTTTAGACATGATTCATGTTCGATGAAGCTGAGAGGAGTTCCCAAGAACCATCCTGTATAAACATACAGGCTCTGTCCATGATAGGCTCTTCCTTCAACTATGACACAATCTCCCATAATAACTAAAGTGATATGCTAGCAATGTCTTAGTCTAAACATTGTTTTCCAAATGACAGGATCAACGCCCTGACAGTCCAAAATCCAGATATCACCTTTGTAATAATTTTCCTGAATCATTCAACCCATAGACTTGGTTCATTGTCATCATATTCCAAAAATTTTAAAAGCAACCTAATCAACATCTCTTATCATTTTATTTCAAACCTATCATTCAATTTTGAAAAGCAAACAACCTCTCACTTAACAAGAACAATTCCATTTTGAAGTAGAAACTTGCTCATCCAATATAGCATTCTTATTTTACAAGCAAAAATCTACCTACCATTAAAAGGAAATGATAGAACCAAGGTTCAAATTGCTTCTAAATAGGGATTGCCGAATCCTACTAAATCGGCTGATTCAGGGCGTATCGAACCGGACCGATCCATTACCGACACAGTACGATCGGTTGAATCGAGATGGTTTATTAAATATTTAAATCCCTCCTCAAAGACCTCTAGCACTCCTGATGCACTCAAAGGTCGAAACCCTTGCCTCCCCTCTCTCTCTCTCTCCCTCCTACCTCCTCCAATGGCCTCTGTTCTTAGCCACCATCCGACAATGTCTCGTCCACATCTGACGACCTCAACGATGTCTTGGATAGTTGAGTCCTCTCTCTCTCTCTCAACGTCCCGGTCGCCAGGTCTGGAGCCATCAAATGGCTCGAAGCCCTTATGAAGCCCCGCCTCCCATCTCTCCCCCTCTCCTGCATCCTCCTCCAGCCTCTATCCTCTGATGACCTCGGCCGACAACATCCTGTCCATGTCCAATGACGACGATGACATTCTAGCCTGGTGAATCCTCTCTCTCTCGATCCTCATTGCCGAATCCGGAGGCCTCTGTCTCTCCCTCTCCCTCCTCTGGTTCCACTATGCCACGGTTCGGTACAGTACGTACTAGTACCGTACAGGTCTGGTTGTTGGCCGGTATGACTCTTTGTACCGGTTCGACGAACCTTACTTCTAATCAAATTCATCCAAGTTGAACAACTCTTATCGTCTAGCATCTCGAGTGAAAGGGAGATTCCCAATTGGTCTCCTATTCCAAATACGAACCCAAAAACCAATCAACAGTGAATATCATAATACAATTTACATAGCTACCCTTAGCACCATGAACTAACCCTAATCAGGGTCATATCCTTTATTCTGAAAAAACTCATTTCAAGGGGGAAAAGGATTAGGATGACTGGATCCTCCTGTCCCCAACAACAATTAACATGGCAGACTTCCCCAACTCCACCAGTCAGCAGTATTAGAAAAGAGGGTATCCCAATGCTTTCTAATAACCATGTTATCCATTATTATTGAAATTCATCTTTCTTAGCACCTATAGTATCGAATCCTTTGTCTACTCTATCATAGACCACAATATATCCATCTTGAGATAGAAACTAGCACTATCTCAGTAGTTAGTACCTTCTCCTCTTAACCTTCTGGATCATCATGGAGATAAGAAAGATATTGGCAGTTATACTCCTTCCCACTGTGAAAGCAGGTTTGCTTTGACTAGAGCAGAACCCATTATATTCTAAAAGTAAATTATGTTGTGATGGTAATTTAGACAAAATTATCAAGAGAAATTCTGAAATAAGTTGACACCTCGGCCTTTGGAAATCAGCACTACAAGGGTGTGATTTATCTGCTCTAGAAGCCCTCGCAGTCCAATGAAGTTCTTATAAAGTCATTTTCTGAAAGTTGTCTAAGTAGCTTTAAATATACCAGCCAAGAGACCATCCAGAAATGAAGCTTTGCAATTATCAGCCTACATTATTACTTTCTGAACTTCAACCATAAAAAACAGACTTATCAGCAACTCTTCAGTCTCACTTGTTAGATTCTTTGTTGTCTTAAATTCTTCCAAGAACTCCCATCCCAAGACTCTAATGTTATTTCTGGTTAAAAAAAAAAAGTCACTTCCTCATTGTCCTCTCTCATTCCAGCATGAAGAATTGATCTTCCATATCAAGGCCTCTACTTAGATTCAAATTCCTTCTTGCCTTTCGAGCAACATGGTAGAAGTCTGAATTTGAGTGTGCCTTTATTGGTTTAGTCTAATTTTGCTTTTTGAATCAGCACAGATTCCATCATATTATAGATCTTTCATCTTCAATTCTTCATCTTTACAGTTAGCTCCTTACTCTTCAAAATATTCTACAGACTAGCTCAAGTAGTTCTGCTTGACACTCTTAACAAAAGCACTCTTGACTATTCAGTTTGCTAATAAGTATATACATTGGGTTATCCCTGACTGGTTCCTGCCAAGCTTTGTTCGTCATTTTCTAACATCAGCATGCTTGCTTTAGGCATTCAAATATCTAAAGAGAGGGTGCAGGCACAAAACCAAGGGCAAATGACCACTTATATATCTCAGTTGGCAGCTCTAGGATCAATCCAGGCATGATGGATCAATGAAAGCTCTATCCATTTCAAGCGTTATTCTCTTAACCTATGGCATGATTACACCCAGTCCAACTCAAGCAACTCCATTTCAAAGTTCGAGTCTTGACCTTTTAAAAAGTTTTCCACATCCTCAAAATCACCAACCTCTACTAAGCATTCCACTCTTTTCTATTTCAAGCAAGGAAACTTGCTAAGGTAGCATAGCAATGTTGTAAAACCCAGTAGACTAGCCCGGTCCACTTGACCGGCCCAGTCATTTTGTCCCAAACGAAAAGAAAGAAAGAAAGAAAGAAAAAAGAAGAAAAAAACGCACGTCTCGCGCACGTTCGAGCTGGGAAGAGACTCCCGATGGGAGTCATCTTGCTCCTCGAAATCACCAGATGGAATCCGACTCTAGATAAAATTTTGGTTGCGTCCAGGCTTATTTAGAGGCCCTCCCCGATTCCTCTCTCACCCCCACCGGAGATCCAGCCTTGATTTGAGCTCACCAACAACGTTCTCTTCATTTTTTTCTCTCCAAATGTCGAACTCCGTTCGCACCATCGCCGCAACCAAAAATCGCCAGAAACCAGGTAAAGACCAGACACCATTGACTTATCTCCTCTTTCTTTCAAACTTCTTAGAGCTTTGATTTCGGCTGGTGATCGCCGTATTTTTGGCGAAAAAGGGCAATGCCCTATTTTCCTTATTTTCGGACAATTTTTCTTCTGATTTTGGTTGCCTCCATCACCGGCACTAATCGTCGAAGGCTTTTCTTGATCCCCTACAGTGGTTGGAAGCTATGGCCAGAGCTCCAGCCACCGGGATGCATTGGATCCATGGTTTAAGGAGTTGAAACCCCTGTTTCTTTTATGAGTTTTGGTGTTGTTGGCTGCCTATTGGCCGGTTGTAGGTCTCATAACCTCAGGCGCCACCACAGCCACCCTTTCTCTCTTTTTTTCTTCCTTGGCAGAGAGAGGTCATATTCTCTCTTTCCCTCTCTTTTCTGTCTTCCCCATCCTTTCTCTCTCATGTTTCTCTCTCTACCTAGATTATCTCTCTACTCTCCCTCTAGGATTGTTGAATCTAGTGAGGACATCTCTCGGTGACTTTTGGATCAGCTCTAGTGAAACGTCTTGATCTAGGATCGTTAGGCAGCTTGCAGCCCCCCCCGGCCCTTGCCAAACACTACTAAATTTGGCACCTCCAATTTTTATTGAACCATCTATATCCTAGTTCGAACATAATCAGATGAGTTTCATCTTGATTAGACCAACCGAGATGCCAGGCAGTCCTACTTGATCAGCCCTGTGAGAATATTAGAATTTAGAATTTTTATTTTTAAAATAATTATGATGAAATTTTAACAAAAAATATAAGTTATATTAGGATTTGAGAGATTTTCGGGATTAATTGGATCTATTAGTTGCATTGCATTCAAAAGGTAAGTAATATAACCCTTTTTCTAAATTTATAGGTAAATTATACATATTTTTTGAATTAAATTATTCTTGATTTATGAACTTGATACATAATATTTTATTCAAGGTCTGTCGTACCACCCTGTAGTGCTCAGTATGGGCATACCGTACCATACCAGAAGAAAATCGGTACGAAACTCAACTTTGAACGGTACGAGCCCCGTACCGCCCCTTACCAAGGCATACCGAGGTACGTACCAACTCGTATCGAAGCGTATTGACCCGTATTGAGGCGTACCGAAATAAAAATTGAAAAAAGAAGTTAAAAAGCTATTTCAGTATATAATGTGTACCGTACTATACCAAACTAGTAAGGTACCGATATGGTATCCGGTATCAAGATTGCGAACTTTGGTTTTATTATTATATATACCTTTTTTAAAATACTATACGATTCTTGATCGAACATATTGGTTTTGATATGGATTATGCTCGATTGATTTCGATGTATAATTTTGTGTATCTTATGATTTGGAGAATTGAACATGCTTTTGAGAAAAAGAGTTTTGATTCGAAACGAATTTGGACTCGCAGCCAGACTATGTTTTCATACCCTGCTAGTAGAGATTGTACATTGGCATTTCGATACCCTGCCAGTGAGGATTATACGTTGGCATTTCGTTACCCTGCCAGTGGGGATTGTACGTTGGTATTTCGATACCCTGCTAGTAGAGTTGTACGTTGGCACTTTGATACTCTGCCATTAATAGTTATGTGACGACACTTTGATGTGGTCATAGTTCATGATTGTCGAGATAAATTTGATGTTTTGAAAGAATTTAGATTTATGAACAAAATTTGATTTTGAAAAAGATTGAATTTGGCATACGTAATGTTTTGATAATGCTGCATATTAAAATTTGGTTTCGAATTAATGAATTCCATATACTTATTTTGTGCAAATATTTATTTAATTTGTTGTCTGATTAATCTAGTTAAAGTGTTCATTGCTTAGCTGTCTAGCTCATTATTCCATATTTACTGTTTTTACATATCTAAGAACTAAAATGGCATAGGATTATGATCGTAAGAGTGACTAGAGGTCAAATTTAATATTTTTGATTTAGATTAAGATTTGACTAAAGTATGATGTAAAATCTTTTAAATATTGCTGGTTTTGTGAGATATTAAAATTTGATTTAAATTATTTAAATTGAAGTTTGAACATTGATTATTTAAATTTATTTCGTTATTTATTTATGATATCATATTAAGATATCTTGCATACTCGTGGGGAAAGTTCTTTATGAGTATGCGGCAGTTGCTGCAACCTCTGGCTCATGACCTCGAGATGGAGGCATGACAAATGTAGAATTCAGTATCACCTATTTTTCACTCAACAACCTTAAAAATACTCCTCAAATGCATCAAAATTCCTTTGGTCACTATTACTCTAAGAAATTTGCTCCTCTTACCCACCATTTTTCCTCTACTATCCATAGATCACTTGTATCCCACATTTTAGAAAGTGGTTTATTCGGCCACATATGCAGAGGTAGCCTCTGGACTGCACTGCATAGGCCATATTAGGTCGCTTTATGCACTAGGCTGCATATGTCTAGCTAGCCACATATGTGCCGGTCTACCACATATGCAACTACATATGCAACAGCATACTACGTATGCACTTCCATACTTTAACTACCATGTGTCATATTATATTTGTTTATGAAGTCTGTACTTTAAAGTTTAAATCTTGTTCTCGACCTATATTTTGTCATTTTTCTTTATGAAGTACTTCAAAGTTTAAACTTATTATAGTCTTCTAACCTCTGCCAAACTGGTCCGTACCGGCCGGTTCGGCTCGGTACAAACCGGTCCAGCCTGGAACCGGTACCAGGACAGCGTGGATACTGGTTCCAGCTGTCCGGATACCGGTTCCAGCTGTTTTCGAGCTAGTGTCGACCGGTACATATGCGTACCGGCTGCATACCGGTCTCGTACCGGCCCGTACTGGTGCGAACCGGCCTTTTTTTTTAACCACAACGTGCGCCCGCGCGCGGTTCCCCCCGCATGTTTCCGCCCATGGTTCAACCGCGCGCGGCACGATTTCACGGTGCGCGGGTGCAATTCCCCGTGCTGGGAATCGCCCCACACAGGCCATAAATGCCACAGAGTGGCATTTAGCCAACTCTAGCGCCGCGGCAGAAAAATATTTGTTTCTATCGCGTTCGCGCGCGGACGCGAATGCGAACCAAAAAACACAATTTTCGGACACGTCCGTGCGCGTTCGTGGACCCAAAAAAATAAAATAAACAAAGATCGATTTGTACCGGACCGGTTCTAGTACAAACCAGTCTCGAACCGGTGCGGTAGGCGATCGGTATCGGTTCAGCATACCTTGCTTCTAACAATACTTTGTTGCAACTTATGTTTTACTTTGTTGTCTATATTTTGAGTTCATTAATGAATGATAATAACTTGTGGATCTGTTACTTTAAATTTTATTATTGTCATGGTACTTTAAGAAAGGTTTACGTATTAAAGGTGATTCATGATATTGTCATTTTATTAAGTTAGCATCTTATACCATGTTAGAATGTGCATGAATTTGTATACTTAATTTTTATTATTTTCTGAATTTTACAGATTAAATTATAATCTTCAACCATTTATCATTTAGGTTACATATTATTTATTTTAAATATTAAAACATACAAACTGTACATGTGCCCACATATGTGCCCTGCATACTGCATATGTGCTATCGAATCCTCACTTTAAAGTCCTAATCTAGTGGTGTACCTTCACTTGTCAGAAGCGGGGGCAGGGGCAGGTGCAGGAGTGGGTTTAGTATAAGTAAACTGGATCTCTGAGAACATAAGTTTCCAAAGTGAGTATGCCACCCTAGGTAGAAGTTCTTGCTCACTAAGAGTGACCTTTTCACCTAAATGTTAGCATTGCCCATTTTTTATGAACTCCAAGGAATTTCTCCAATTAACATGCTTCTTAACAGTCTTTGATTAAACTCTTAAAGCATTTCAGATCCATCATATCAAGATATGCCGTACCGGCCCGAACCGGATGGTACGGAACGTATCGTACCATACCGGTTCAGTACCAATACCCGAAACCGGTGACGTACCAACATTCGATATGCCAAAAAAATTTCGTACCGTACCGTACCAACACTGTGCTAGTATGGCACCGGTATGGGGCCCGGTACCGAGACAGCGAACCTTGAGCACAAGCACGGTGCCCCTTTAATAAATGATCAAACAACAAATTTACTTGCTTGGTTGACAGTTATTACAAACCCTACCAAAAGTTCTTATACTTACCTCAGCTTCTAGTTCATCACTGGTTTTAGTTGAAAGATTCCCATTGCTCGGTCCTATGGTCTTTATCCTCCTTCCGCATTTGAATAAATTTTTTTTTCTTGCTTCCCCAATAGGTGAGGTTGACCATCTCTTAATGAAGTGGTAATATGCCCCACTTCCTTGCAAACTATTGGTTTCTATTAACAATCTGCCAAGCCCCTTTAGTTCTCCATTATAAAATTGACGGCCAATCGCATGGAGCACTTCTTTAACATCAAATGCAATACAAACTCTCATAAAGACAAGCCTTTTTATTTCCACTGGTTCTATAAAACATTTGTTCCCAATTATACTTGAGAATACTAGATGATCTTTTTAGCCAATAGGTGGAGACCATGGAATGAGAATCTCACCAAAATGGGAAGCGAACGTAGGAGTTCCTTCGATTTTGTACCATTAGTCCTTTTCCTACCACTGTATGTTCCCCATAGCTCCAACACCCGACTACACCCCTCCCCTCACTAATAACAATCCTTTCCACAACACCTCCCTCCCCCTCCCCCTGCCACCAAAAAAAAACATGCAAAAAAACAATCAAATACTTAAAGAGAATTTTTTACTTCACCAAAACACCTTTAAGACTTCAATTTCTCCTGACAAGTTTACATAACAAATTGCATTCTAGCCTCATTCCCAATAAATAGCCCACTAAAGTTTGCCTCCAAAATTCTTCAACTCCCTGAGCTCCTCCTTATCAAGGATAGCAATTTTCCAGTTATCCCTCACCTCAGGGGAAAGACAAAAAGAAAACAATTGTAAACCTCAACTTCTACCACCTTCCACCACTTAAATGAAGAATTCTTGCAACTATAGTCCATCAAATGAATGAGCACTGATCTACCCGCCCTCCCTCCAACACAACA
>JAOXJJ010000819.1:10120659-10135236 GCA_025769935.1 Phoenix roebelenii
ATAAACCTGAAATACTAGAGTGAATTCATTAGTATAATATAAGATATACTCAAATGCTTTGAGCTCATTAAAATCAACTGAGGGCTTAATCAATTACTCCACAATAGATATATCACTTAATGAGCAATAATTTAAATGAAGAGTGACACTAAAATTTTCCATTATGAATTATTACTTTTTGTTATAATAACAAACAAAGATACAAATTATTTTGTTTTTAAGTAGAGTTGGTTGAGAGTTGCCAAGAGGAGGTTTGTAAGTAGCTAATGTTATAGCCATATAACAAATAATATCAATTATCGAGAAAGGTGACTATAATATGATCATGATATATTTCAAAGAAAATATCATCATGATATGAAATTTTTTCACCAATCAGTGTCGATGCTCTAGAGGCATGCATACAAATAGTCAAATAATTATCACTGATCATTTATATACAATGCTGCTTAGGGGCCTAACAGTCGCATTATTACTGGTGCTGCTATTATTACACTACTACAATGACACTTTTTGATTATAAACATTAATATTTGTCCTGAAATATTTGTAAAGATTATTTGGATTTTAAAATAACGATGACAAAAGTCAATCCTCATTATTATAATATAAATTGCTGACACTAATAAAATTCATACCATTATTTGTCCAAATCATTATTGGCGTGGCCTAAATTTGTAGCCTTAAGGCACCTAACAAATTGGTGATCATGCAATAGCTGCAACACCCAAAAGATACCTCTCTGTTTCATCCATTTGCTCTAATATAACAAGGTACACCTTCATTTGATCATTAATTTTCCAACATAATAGTTCTAAGATAGTGAATAGTAGGTCACTATGTATACTTCTGGTTACTGATTTTAGTTGAAACTTCATTTCTTCTATTTCACGCTAAAGTCCTATTACATATACTCAAGCTTTGCTTTTTCTTGATCTTTAGACCCTAAGCCTTCTAGAGTTCCAGCATAACCTTAGATCCTTCTATGACAATTGGCGAGTGATAACTACGTTGAAAATATTTGAATTTAAAAAAAAAAATAAATTTTAGATGGGGATCCAGAAAAAAAGGGAAGGAGATTATGCCAAATTTGAATTCTTGGCAAGGATCCAAATAAAGAAGAGAATTATGATAGATTTGAATTCTTGGCGAGATCGAGATAAGAAAAGAGGTTATGACAATATCTTGATTTCTACCTCCAAATTACGTCGATGCTACGCTCCCTCTTCTATATAAATTGGCCCAAATGCAAGCCACGAATGACCAGAGGCTTCCAAGCATAGATGGTGAGAGGCTTCTGAGGAAGACTCTCAATATCTTATAACGAGAGACACTAAAGAAGAGGCTCTCAAGCTTTCATAGCTACTTTTGTGCCCGACTACCTTCGAGTGTTGCATTCTCTCAGCACAGGATGTATGTTCTTGGAGACCAAGATGCAAGTCCCTATAGATCATCTTTTCGTGCCACTCGAGATACAAGACGCATGTCCTTGAAAACCAAAATACGAGTCTTTGGATTCTGCCCTTTTGTGCCACTCGAGACACGAGCGTCGTGCGCACAAAATAAAAACCATCGATCAGATGATCGAGCACTCCAGTTCGAACAACTTAGATCAAGCTCCTAATTATCAAGCCTCCATCGGCTAAGCTCTCGAAGGTTGAGTTTCTAAAGACCGACGCCAAGCACCCTAGGTTAGGCGATTAAGCTCTAACAATCCAAAAAGATCACTCTACTTTAATTTTTTTTTTTTTGCTATATCTTGTCTTACATTTCTTCTTATTCTTCCAAAATCTTTTCTGACTTAAACATCAAAGAGGCCCGGCTAGAGCCACCCTGATGGGCATTCTTTTTTCTTTGTGTGCTGATCCGTGACTCCCACGGCAGATTGGCCTCCATCTTCCACCATTATAGACTGAGCGGATTGAACGGCATCCTTCACGCCTTCGGATCATCAAACTATAATCAAGTAATATTTAGGCATCAACAATTATTATTCCAGTAAAATATTGTTTAATACAAGATAGAATGATAAACTATTTTTTTTCCAACTCTACAAAATTTTGCATTTAAAGATAAGTAATATCTTTTAGAAAATGTTTTTAATGAAGTCATGGAGTACGGTTGGGACAGTAAAAGGGTTGATTAACAAGACAGTTGGATTTATATGAGCCATGAGCCCCGGCAAGATCGCCGGCAATGTCTTTTACAGTTCAACGGCTCATTATCGACACGTGTACGCACGGGATCGGGAAAGAACAGTATCACACCTACGAGAAGTTTGGAGAAGTGCTCAAAAACAAAGAAAAATATAAAATATTGATACTTTTGGAGGAGTCCGAGCAGGGTGGGTCCGGGGACGCTGTTAAATTGCGACCGGAGAGCTGCCATCACGTGTCTCGTTCAATTTTCTCGTGGGAATTGTCACGTGCCGTTCCTTCAAAGAAAAGTTCAACTTATTAAATTTCCTTCCATTTTTTCATTAAATATAAATTTCATGGCTCAAAATAACATCTGTTATTATAGTTTCAACCTTCCTCAATCTTACAACACAAATAATAGCCCTTATCTGGCATTTGCACTTGCTCTTTTCCTAAACCTGTATTCCTTTCAAAATTCTAACATTTATTAATTTTTCTCATAACCAATATTACCAAATAAAAATTTGGATAATGTACTTATTATTATTATTCATTATTTTTATCATATTATTATAATACTTATTATAATTATTATTTGTTGAGAGAGAGACAGATGGGAAAGTTTTTATGGAAACATTTCATCGACACCTTAAAATGTTATAAAAATTTGTTGGTATGACATCTACTTTCTAAATCATTCGAGTTCGAGGTGGGGAGGTAATGGCTAATGCAATCATTATAATGATCAAAAACAATTTTGGCGGAGAGATACTCTAGTGGAATAGTCTTATTATCGAAACCTCGGTGGATTTGAATAATTAAATTTTATTAGTTATATAACTTTGAATGGGAACTATTCCTTTGAGAGTTAAAAGCTGGAATTGTTCCTTTATGAGTGCTATCCTGTCTCTTTAGTGGATTTTCTTTTAATAAAAGCATCCCTAGCTTTTGCCTGCCTCTGAAGTTACTTTTTACTTACTCTGATGTGAAAGTTGGACTCCAACATAGTCCGGTCTGGACCCAAGGTTTCAAGCAAGACCCAAAACCCATTCATCAGGTGAAGACCTGAAGACAGTACATAGACCGGGGCAGAGCCTAAAGGTGACTTGGTTTGTGAAGTAGTCTGGTATAATGAAGTGAACTGCACTGCATCAGCTTGGAGCAAGTAGCTACCAAGCAAACTTCACTGCACTATGCATTGAGAGAGTTTAATAGTTACAAATACTTTTAGTTTTTTATAAAATAATAATGATAATAAGTATATTGAAAATGAAATCTCTATTTTTTCCTTTTAGTTGGTGCTTCTGCATACATTTCTTTTAAGAATTTTTCTAAATTTTTTTGATACAATTATTACAATTACTTATAAGAAAAACACCGAGTAATATGTCCATTGTCAGAAGTGCTAATCTATTAACTATCAACTTCTGAGCTACCTAATCTCAACTCCTTCTGTCCCCCTTCTACACTTAAACATGGCCAGTTTTTCAGCAGCATTAAAGATTACCAATGAGGTTAGCACTTGTCAAAGTAGGCTAATCATGATTTAAATAACAATGAAGCAGACTGATGAAAAAGATATCTCCAAGGGAATAATAGGGACTCCAAACTCAGCTCTGGTGGCCACCCAATGAATTGAAGGACACTCCAATATCAGAAATCCATGTTGCTTTCCTTTTCAGCAGTCCTAACAAATTGACAGCTTCTCTATATGTTAATTATATGATCCCCGGCTATGGAATCTGTCCCTATGCTCCCCTTCATGTTGGTTGCTTTGTTTGAAGGCGGCCGGGAAGTGGAATATCCCATGTCCCAAGCTTTGATCCTATCCACAAGTAGAGGTGTCAATGAGCGAAGCCAGCTTAACCTAAAATATTATGACCTAATCCAATGCTTAAGTTTTAGATATTTGGTGCTAGATTCGAGGTTCTAAATTTGGCATAAAATAAAGATGCCTAAACCAAGCTAAGGCGGGCGGGCCAGAAATCTTGCCATGCTCTGATAGAATTAGTCAAGTTGAATGTGAGGACATGAATGATCATATTAATTAATTGATATGCTATAAAGGGTATCTGTAAAGAAGAAGTTATGATATAATAGTTATCTAATCATGGATTCTTCTAGCAAGAAAAGTCCTCTATCTCAACATGGTATCTGTCAAACAAATGATTATATATTGGCATTGTAATCAATTATTTCTTCCAGTACCTTTTACTATATGTCTATTGTCCAACCATGCGAATTTGATTCATTGACTGAATTTAATTATCTGCGGGCGGGCAATAATAGCCTTAAGTGGGTTCAAAAGAAAATAATCTTATCATCATACCGCAAAATGGCCTCAGTTGATTAGAGGAAATAAACAAAGGATTTGAAGAACATTATTCTACACATAAACAAGTTAGGTTTCATGCTAAACTATCTTATTCGCCAAGAATCGCAAGTTGACATGCGAACTAATCCCCGAGAAAAAAAAGATGGTATCTGTCAAACAAATGATTATATATTAGTATTGTAATCAATTATTTCTTCCAGTTCCTTTTACTATATATCTATTGGGTTCAAAAGAAAATAATCTTATCATCATACTGCAAAATAGCCTGAGTTGATTAGGGGAAATAAACAAAGGATTAGAAAATCATTGTTCTACACATAAACAAGTTAGGTTTCGCGCTAAACTACCTTATTCGTCAAGAATCACAAGTTGACATGTGAACTAATCCCCGAGAAAAAAAATTCATCAATTGGAAGTCCAAGCTAATCTACTGAAATTGCTTGGAGCTTGAGCTGAGATCCATTTACAGCCCCAAATCTAAGCCAATTTGGTAAACAATTTGGTTGATCGCGAATCAACCATCAGTGATCCATAGAAGTCTATGGTCCTCATGTTGCTGGTCAGCAATCGCTCTCGCTCTCTCTCTGTATTTTTTTTATGAACAATTTTATAAAGGAATGTGTCTTCTAACAATCCAAGCAATAGTTACTTTTCTGCAATAATTTTGTTAAATTTCTTTCTTGCTTGCATTTGCTGGGGAGTAAAATGACATCAAATGAAGTGTTTCTATTGATGTTTCTGAGACTTTTTTCCACAACCATCTCCCTTTCAAGGAACTGAAAGTTCCAGTCATATGGAGTCGTGAGAGTGGCTTTTGCTTTCCCTGGAAGCTAAGCTACTAAAATGAGTCCAATTCAACGACAGCGAAACAAAGCTAACGTCATGGGATCCCCAGGATTAGATTTCTCCCACACTCACTCTTCTTTGTGGCGGCCGCCTCTCGGACTTAAGACAGACCATTCTATTACGTGCATGCTGGGATTCAAACACCTCTCCACATCCATTTTGAACCATAAGCTAAGAAGCAACCCTTCCTTTTTCTCCCCCAGGATCTGGTCCAGATTCTGGTTGCCAACATGTATCTTGACTTCAGTGCTCGGCTTTGGGAGACTCAGCCTCCTACGACCAAATGTTAGCGTATGACTGAAGCTCCAGTAGAATAAAAAGTATGGTGTTGATAGAGCCATTATTCAACAACTTTGTCAGATCTTAAGACTTGATGGAATTTGTCTTTAGAGCACTTCCAGCATGTCTGCAAGTTTTAAGTTTCACTTCAAGGGTGTATACTCATATCTTAGTCTAATTTTATACTGTCCATAATTTGGAATTGGATTTCAACAGGATTGAATGTAGCTTTCATGCAGAATTGTATGTCCGAGGTGTCTCCTTCCCATTCATCTTCCTAGGGCGGTGCATGTACTTTTGGGTGCTGCTGGTTGGATATGAAGCTAATGGGTTTTTTATTTTTGATCCAGGAGAATTATCAAAATCGATGTAGACCGCTTTGTCCATTACAAGATTGGATGGAGTCCATAATCAGGATTTCTACACTGAAAAAATGAAACAAAAATCAAGGCTAAATTTCTAGGGAGCGTTAATTTACTCTGCCTCATCAAGTACCTAATCATATCTTATCCTAATAAAACAGGTTTTACCTAACTCATAGTAAATCTAGAGCAAGCATGGATATGTATATCACTCATGACAAGTTTCCTTCCCACTGCCCTAGTCGCACCATTTATGAGAAAGAAAGAAATATTAGTGGATTACTTTTCTTAATTTAAGAAACATTTAACTTCTTAAAAAACAATATTTTTGTTTATTATATTTTTATTGTTATCAAAATTTTAGTTTATAATGTTCTATATCTTCAACTCTTGTTTAATTTAATATTATATGAAATATTAAAATTTATTTTTATATTTTTTTATTTATTTGATTTGCATGAAGAATATATTTTTGTAATTTTATCCAACCCGCCTCATCTAACTTTACCCACCCCACCCTAAGATGAATATGACGTGGATAAAAATAATAGCCTACCTAAACCATAACTAACCCGCCACCATCCATCTTCCATAGAATTTTGACTTTTCCGTGATTATTTCTAATAGTTATATCAATTATAAAGCTTGGGTACCAGCCATGCTAGATCATAAAAAACACATGCGGTGAGCAGCAGGGAGAAAACAGCTATTATCGACCTTGCAGGCCATAATATTTGTGGAGTCGGCATCATGGGCTTCACAATGGCAGCAATATTGGCCTCAGAAACTAGTTAGGAGGGAACCTATTAGTCATATGTTTACTTTGAGAAGCATAAACTTACACCAAATTGTAATTGTAATCTCAGTACACTGTAGCAAATAATGTTCATTTTTTATTTGCTATAATATTGTCCCAAATAATGTGATTCAGTTAGAAATTTTATATATTCATATATCAATTTACCTTTCCACCAAGAGAGGGGTACCAACCGGATCAAAATCTTACCTGCTGGAAGAAAGCCAAATTTGAAATGGCAAAGAAGACACTAAAACTCATCTACCAGGAAACCAACTTTTTCTTGTCCTGGTTCTTGACCATTTGAGCATAAGATTTGACGATCGCTGCGGCGTTGATGTCAGTATTTATTTGCAAGGTGCCATCTGTTGCTGTACTCACCTCATGGCTGAGACATTAGACTAGCAATCGACTCTTCGTAATCTAGTACAGTCATTTAATATACAGCCTGCCACCTTACCTCCTCAATAATTCAAAGATACCAAACTAAACGAATAACAGAGGCATCTGTACAAATGCAATCAATCACTGGTTTATGTTTTGAAAGAGGGAATGTACTAAATTGAAGCAAGCATAGCAAATGATTTAACAAAAAGGTGATGCTTATTGGTCTTCACATTATCTTTTTTCTTTCTATTATTTGTTTGAAGTCTTTGGATATAGTGTTCCAATCTGCAAGGGAGCACTACACATGGGTCTTAGACCAACGGTCATTCTTGCTTATCATTTTCAGCAACTTTCTGAGATTCTGGATTTGTGTGTTCCTCACTGCCACCCTGCAAAGAACCCAAATGAAAGTGCATTAATTATGTTACTATAAAGATTATATTAACTATTCTACTAAAAAAAAAGAGATTTAACTCTAACTATGTATTAATTAATGAATGGCCTTGTAAGGCAGTCCCAAGAGTTCTTCCCCACACCCCCCACCAGCTAGGGACTTCATTTTATTTGTTTCATTTGTTTGTTTTTCTTTTTTCCTTTTTTTTGTGCGTGGTGTTGGAAGTATCTCAACAGAAAATCAAAAAATTTTGCAAGCAAGAGTCATGACAACATTTCTTATTTTTGGTTTCTTCTAATATCCGATATCCAAAAAAGCCTGACAAAAAGGGAGAGACTCATTCACTCCACCCCCACCCCAGCCCCTTTTTCACTAGGCTTTAGGCAAAGAAAACATGAGAGAGCAAGAGGTGTATCCACAGGTAATAGATTCTGGAGCCACATACCACAGAAAAGAGAGTTTCTCGTTTCTGTTAGATGACCAGTCCAGATTGATTATTGGAGATTAGGATGTTAAGTAGATGTAAGTGATAATTTTAGATGCTTTTGGCAGAACTTTCATTGGACAAGGCGACTTAGGGGTTATTCAATGTCATGCTGAGATACAGAAATATTGCTCAAGTGGAAAGTGAAATATAGAGAGTAGAGAATTATTTTGTGGAGAAGGGTCCATATGCATAATACTTAGTAAAGATGAGGAGCCACATTAGTGCAGAGATGAAGGTCTACCATGTTTTCCTGTTTTCTAGTTTATAAATTTATTTTTCTTCAGAAAAGGGTTTATTTTCTTCAAAAACGGGTTTTGCTCCATATGGATGATGACTGGAACAAACAGTAAACTGAAATTTATTTTCAGATTTGAGAAAGTTTTGCCTCATATGGATCATGACTGGAACAAACAGTAAACTGAAATTTATTTTCAGATTTGAGAAAGTTGTGAACTTCAGATCTAATTGCTTCAGATCTCAAACACTTTTAGATCAGATTTTCATAAGGCTCTACATCATATCTAATATCTAGAACTGCAATTTATTTTAAAATCTTTTAACAGAAATCAAAAATTAGAGACTGCGACAAAAGGAAAATAAAATGGTACTCAAATCCATTCTGTAAACTATTGTTTGTGCATTACCGGCTGAATTTCTGAATAACTATGTTAACTAAGTTGGCAAAACCTTTTGCTCCTACGTTAGCTTAGAATGCCTCAGTACAGCATCTTCCAAGATAAATGTGGTCAAACTTTAAGACTGTTATCTTCCATTCTTACTGCTTTTAAGGGATTTATCATTCTGATCATATTGTTTCTCCATTTAAACACAGTTAGGTTTAGCACAATAATAAGCTGTACAAGTATTCTGTTAATGCAACAGATATGCAACCATTATTTTCTCTGAATTTTTTTTTATTGCCAGATTTTTTAAATATACTCTATGTGGCATGACCTCACACAGTATACTTTGAAAAAAAGAAGTTCCAACATAAGGCCCTTTTTCTTTACTATTTTCATCATTCCATGTACCATCAGTTTCATTACACAAACAATTTTTTGTGTAATATTTATATTGATACACACTAATCAATATTTTCTAGTAGAAGTTACACTGCTTTGCTCTTTGGTAAGCAACAGCTAAATTCATTCTAAATATTGCTAGAAATTACATAAAAATCTAGATTGTATCTGATCATATCATTCTTTAAATCCAGTAAAATTACTTGGATTTTCACAGAATAGAAAAGCTATTTAACAGAAATATTTCACTCCATTGCATGATTGGATTTTCATTCTCTTAACCTGTAAAGTCATCAATGCTTCCTGGTCCAAGCTCTAGCTCTACAGACTAGCTGATCCAGAATTTAGCATGAAAACTAGAGTCAAAAATGGGAGTCCCAAGTCCTGACTTTAGGGCATCCTCATGTACATGCTCTGACCCCAAACTTTAGCAAGATGAAAAATAAATCATAATTAAAATTACAACAGAATGGCAGTGCTTTTCAGTATCACCACACCAGAATGGACCAAAAGCTGTTAAAATTGTTTCATAAGATTTTCTTGACCATTGTTAGGCAAATGTCTTTTCCACAAATTAATTTTCAAGTCTATTATGAAGTCTCAACCAGCATTCCAATTTGCAAAACTAGTACTTCTCATTGTTGATCAAAAACAGTGTCTACTGTAATACTATCCAAAAAGGATAAATTATGCCAAATTTTCCTAATAACATTGATAAAAGCCCAGGAACGTAAGGCATCAAAACAGAGTTTTGCATACATTTCTTATTAAACAAGAAACACAGGTACAGAACTTACTTGAGCATCCTTCTTGTTCACGGGCTTGTAAGGACAAGCAGGAGGAACTCGTTCAGGTTTCCTGTATTCCCAACCAAAAAGTCTGTACACCTTACCCTGCAATAACGAGAAAAGGCAAGCATTAACAAATAGACTAAGCATAACATAACAAGAGAAAACCATCATGCAAAAACATTATTTTCATTAGATAATACTAGGTAATGGTACAATAAAAATGAAAAAGTTTCAGATATTTCTAGCTAGGTAATTGTTTGTAATTAAATAGGTCATTTGTGGATATGCTGATATTACAAGGCTGATTGTATTTATTAGAAAAATCTGGTTTTTGTCCACATCATAATCCACATCTTCATGCTATACATCATCTAGTGCCAAAGTAGAGTCCCAATATCCTAATCAATGTGAATTAACATTATATAACTGCAGCATCAACAAGCACAGGGAAAGAACCAAGAACTCCTTAGTTGGAAAGGTTTTCAAATAATATAATAGATGTCTTAACAATCATCTGATTCCTTAAAAAAGAAATCATTAAAATATTATAGAAGGATTTTATTATTTCCATTGTACAAATGAATGTTTTCCACAACTTATACATTACACGACTTTACAAAATATAATAACAGATGTATTACCAATTATTTGGTTATACACTTTCAGAAAGAAATTGCTAAAAAAATAGAGAAGGAAACATCATTTTTGCTATATTAAAGGACATCAAGCACACTTAACTTAATTTTGACTTCTATTACAGAAGAGTAATCATCACAATAACTGACTTTACTAGGAATTATAGAAAAAATCTAAGCTCCACTTATAAACAAGCATGAAATTTGCAAATAGCAGTTGTGGGAATATTAGCTAACGACTACAAGACAGCATGGAACCATGAAGTAAAATTATGAATTTGTTTAATCAATTGACATCTTTTCATTTTTACTAAACAAACATATTTAACAATTAATTGAAAAAGAAAAGAAATAAAATGACATATGACGGAGATTCTATCATAAGAACAACTAGCTATGAAGGAAAAGGAACCAAATTCTAAGAGAGTAATTGTGAATCATTAGCCAAAGGACACATATGTAGCTCCATATATTTCATAATCAACGACTTAAAAATTGAGAAAAAGCAAAGAAAATCAAGAAAGTAAAAATTATCAGTAAAAGCACTCCAAATTACATTGGGACCTACAAAAATTTAGTCTCATCAAAGGAAGCCAAAGGAGATATCAGACTTAACACAATTAAAAGATTATAAATGGAAGACAAATTATGAATGGCTGTGATTACACATTTGATTAAAAACATTTCTATTTATTTGCATAGCCCCACAGATCCACTCCAACTTTTTGGGAAATGCACTTCTTATGTTTATCTTCCTTAATGGTCAGAACAAAATGAAGTGAGGTGTTATAATTAAGATGGAAATAAGGTGGGGAAAGTGGTGAAGATGCACAGAGGATAGATGCTTGGTTTCTCAGATTTCATATCCTTGAAGATGACATTAATATTAAAGAAAAAGAAGACGTGGGATGCCTTGCATGCCTAGGCTCTAAACTTTGGCATTATATAATAGTAAAATATTTTACTATGATTCATGAGTTTGCAATAGTGACTAGTAATTATATGGTATTCTTCCATCCAACCCCAACCCTCTGCATTGCTGTTTAATGACTAGCCCAAATAAGGGAATAAGAGTTCTTTAAAATTGATTCTCTTTCTCCAAGAAAGTTGATACAGTAAGTCCATAAAGAGTAAGATGGTCAAAAGAGAGAAGGAGAGGGGCTGAATAGACAGGAATGAAACAAGCACCTACGATTTAAAGAGAGAATCTAGGAAGCAATGCCTAGCTTTCCCATATCCCATGTAATCAATGTTTCTAGTTTCGTTGTTAAATTGTCATCTCCCTCAGTTACCTGAAATGGCAGGTGTGAGAGGCAAATCTCAAGTGCAAAAACAGAAAAAAGGAACAGGAAGTGCTAAGGAAGTGGGTATGGGAGGGAGTTTCCTAAAAGATTCCAAAATAAGCATGATGCACTAAACAGATATTTCCTACTTCCAAATGTATCCTTGTCCCCAGCATATCTCACTTGTCTCTCTCCCTCCAACCTCTTGTGCTCAAATAAGAAGCACATATACTTCAAATCAAATGCCATGCCCATATTAAATATGTATGGGATATCGATGCTCATTGAATGCCTCTTGGATACATGTATGATACTTGTGTAAAGTATCCTATTTTTCAAAATTAAAAAAAAACTCGAATACAACTTGGATACACTCGAGGTACTTCCCAATACCTCCAAAAATGATGGGAACGGCATTTTTTTCTTTTTTTTTTCATGTTAACATTTTACTGATGAATGGTCAATGTGATGAATGGTCAATGTTTAGTCCATGATGTTAAAATTTCAATATTAAGTATAGATTAAGGTTAGGATATGAGTATGACTAAATGATAAAGTTGTAAAAGTTGATGCTGACCTGTAACGTATAGACTACTTTATTTTGATAGCCTACATTATGAAAACTTATATTTGTGTATGTATGTGCATGTATAACGAATAAATACATGTATATTTCATTGATGTATCCAAGTTGTATCATATCCCACTTTTTCAAGGTTTATCATATCGACATATCCATATTTTCATATCTATATCCGCATTTGTATCCATATCCATGTTCAACTTCATAGGTGATCACCCTTGATTAATAATCAAGGATCCAATGAACTAGTTAGCACTACTTGACTCCATAAAGTCTCTAATTCTTGGGCCCAAATCTAGTGCTAGATTTCATATGTGCAATGAACCTCAAATTGAGTGAGATCTTTGGTTGATGCTTCATCAAGTTAATGCTGAGGCCAAAGCATGGCCATAGTGTGCAATGTCTCTCAGTTGGGTTTGTTGTCTAGGAACATAGACAATTGAGATCCATCACCACATCCTCAAGATCATTCTGCAAGGTGAACTCCAAGAAGTTGGGGTGGCAAAACTTGAACCAACCCGGAAACCCGACCAAACCCAACCCTATCTCAGGATCAAGGGTATGAGACCTTGGAACTGGGCCCGGTCCACTTGACCGGCCCAGTCCCAATACTTGGGCACGTGAGGCAGCAACGGGATGGATTCTTTCCATCCCGAAGAAGAAGAAAGAGCCCTGTTTTAGGGCTTCCTTCTCCTTCTTCTCCTTTGAGCCCACCGAAGGAGAGCCGCCGCACGCAAGGAAGAAAGAGGGAGGGTCTTCTTCGTGTTGCCGCCGAAAGTGAGAGGGAGTGAGAGGGCTATTGCGTTTGTACGGGGGTCTTCTTCTTCTTCATTGCCGTCTGAGAGGGGAGAACCACCGGTCTTCGTTGGGGCTGAGGTAAGAGTCCCTCGCCTTCTTCTCCTCCTCTTTTGATGTTTAGCCTTGGTGTATGGGGTTTTTGAGCCGGCCGATCGCCGGATTTGGGTCCAAAAAGGCTTGCTCTAGCCGTCGGCGTGTTCGCCGCCGCCAGTCGCCGGGTGGTCGGGCTTGCTTTGCCACCTCCTGCCGCTGCCAAGATCGGACCGAGAGGAGAGAAGAGGGGGCGGCGACAGGGGGTCACGGGGTCCCCTGTTTCACCGAAGGAGAAGAGGGGAGTCGGGAGAGAAAAGAAGAAAGAAGAAAAAGAAAAGAAGGAAAAAGAAAAGAGAAAAGAAGAAAGAAAGAAAGAAAAGAATAATAATAATAATACTAAAGAGAGGGGGTGGTTTACGGGCATGAACCCAAACTCGGGGTGCTAGGCACTCCTGTAGAGCCAGCCATGGGAGGATATTAAAAAAAAAATTAAGTCTTTGTATACATATATTGTGATGAATTTTAAAAGAAGAATATGATTTTGAATATTAGGTTCTATGAGGGATTTGCGGAATTAATTGGATTTGTTGTGGATCGCGTTCGTAAGGTAAGTGATGTAACATTTTTACTAGATTTATCGGTAAACTAAATATCTGTTTTACGAATCGAATTATTCGTGATTTCGAATTTGATGCATGAATTATATGTATATTTTTAGAATATTGCATGGCTCTGATTGAACGTATTTGCTTCAAATTTGAATTGTATTTAATTGCTCTGACATTGTACTTTTCGACTTGGAACACTGAACATAATGTAAGAAAAGATAATGACTTGAAATAGATTCAGACTTGCAGTCGGGCTATGTTGAGGACCCTACCAATGGGGTCTAATACATTGGTACCGCAAGAAGAATAGTCGATGATATGACCCTGCCACAAGGAATATGTGGTCATAGTTCCTGGCTGTTGAGTTGAATCTGATAAATTGAAATAAAATAAGATATGAACAATATTTGGTTTTGACACTGCATGTTTTCATGATTGAATTATGAAATAGAGAACTAATTGAACTTCGACCTGGCTATGTTGAGAACCCCGCCAATGGGGGCAGATACGTTGGCAATTGATTGTTCTGAAGGACTCACCGCAAAAAGATTAGTCGGTGTTGATGACCCTGCCAAAGGGAACATGTGGTCATAGTTCAGGATTGACAAGATGGATTGAATATCTAAAAGAATCTCGAAACCGTAAAAAGAACCTTATGAATTTAAGAAATAATTGACTTATATTTTGGAACTGCATATATATTTATTATTCACATATTATTGTTTGATTTATCTAGTTAGAGTGTTCATTACTTACTGGGTTGTCTAGCTCATTATACAATCTCTTGTTGTTTTACAGAT
>JAOXJJ010000819.1:10145300-10164201 GCA_025769935.1 Phoenix roebelenii
ATTCCAATACATTCTGCGACCAAACTATTGGTGGGGGAAGATAGACATTCAGTGACCATTTTTTTGGTAGCGGAAGATAAACCTTCCACGACCAATTATTTGGTCGGTGTTGAAATTAGCGACAACAGATTTGGTCGCTGAAAATTTTCTTCGGCAACCAAACGTTTATCGTTGTTGGTGTATCTTAGGTGACCACACAATATTGGTCGTCAAAACCTTTCAGTGACTAGGGTTCGGCGACGAAGGGTATGCTAGTCGCGAAAAGGTTTCGGCGACCAAATATGGTTATTCGGCGACTAGAATCTTAGTTGCGGAATATGTATTTTCTTGTAGTGAGCCTATCTAGGCTTACTAGAGCTTCCTTGGTACCCCCATTCTAGTTTGGAGCCCTCATTTTGTCCCTCATATCATTTTCCTCTTCTCACTCATTATGTACTTACTAATCTTGGTTCTTTCTATCAATAAGTTTGGGTGGCTTTTCACCTCCATTTCATCAAAAAAAAAAAAAAAAAACTTTACCAATGTTTAATGGAATTTGTAAAGTGAGTTCAAAGAAATTTTAAAGTCGGATTTTAGAGCTAACCTTTTTCATAGGCTAATAGTGATATTGTGAAGAAACCTTGGCAAAAACTTAAAATCCTCCTAGAAAATTCACCGAAAATAGTATAAAATATTAAAAATAAGAAATATATTATCTTTTCCATGAAATCTGAAATCTTCTAAGACTTAATAAACATAAAAAAATTAATTAAAAAACTCAAAAAGTAAATGACTAAATAAAACTAAATTTTTGACCTAGACTACATAATATGAAGGCCTACAAAATTGTTTAGAATATAGAGATATCCTGGAAATGAAAGTTGTGAAATATTAGCACTTTTGGATAGGTGTCAGGATTGGGTAGCAAATACCCTAAGATGTTCATGGGGTATGATATCCCTTCACATGGCTAATTGCTTGAGCTAAGATGTCCTAGAACAAAATTTACAATGATCATGAGAATTTGGAGATAATTGCTTGAAGTCGACCACACACTTTTGATTTGAATATAGAAAACACGCCCAACAACTTATTTAGATCAGAATTGGATTTTGAGTTTAAATAATACTTTGTAAGGTTGGGTTTGGGTTTTTGTCAATCTACATTCATTGCAACGCAATTGTGTTTGTATCATTATATATCCTCACTCTAGTCTCAATTAAGAAATAAACTAAATGGTGAATTCTCAAGTAATGATGGTTGCAAAATATTTAGTTCTATTATATATATCTCATGAATTATTATTTAGAGAATTAAGTTTCACCCTCTCTAATTTGGATGATTCCCACACACACCCTCTTCTTTAAAAAATTTCAAATGGATTTTTTGAGTCATCCAGGTGATCCAATGAGGTCCTACCATTCATCTCCATTAATAGAACGGTGGCATTGACCATCACATGATAATAATATAAAGTTGTTGTAGAATGAAAATGCCCTTAGTATTAGTATTTTGGGTGGAATCCTGGTGCCAAGGATGCTGCAGATCATGTGAGATCCCATTATTTGTATCTAAATAACAAGGGATCTCTACATGTTTTGTCCTCAAATAACTAGCTCGACCTTCCTACCTTGTCTTGATGTCCTCCCTCTAGCTCTCTTCCACTTAGAGCTAGATGCCCTACTTGAGTTAGACTCCAAACATGCCTCTTTGATTAGGCTTTCTAGTAGGAGATGTTCCTCCTCAAGTTCCACATGGCAGACGATATCATCAAAATTTTGATATTGATTTAGGTTATAATCGCCCACATATGCTCCTAGAAAAAAAGGTAGGGAGTCAATGATAGCCCATACTTGTTGTTCATCGATCAACTCATGGCCCCCGGCCCTCAACTCACTAATCATATTTGACATGACTATAAGATGTTGCCTCATGGATTGGTCATTATGCTTCTTATAACCATCAAACTTTAGAGTGAGCTAGTGCAGCCTAGTAGTGGAGATCCCAGTATACAAGATCTTAATAGTATTCCAAACTACCATTGCTAACCGGTGCTTCTCAAAGTATAGCATAATATTATTCCTCATGCAGCTTTGCAATAGGATGCAAGCAACATGTTCTTTCTTTTCTAAGCTTAATATGCGTCCTGGTATTGTTTGTACTGTGCTGAGGTACCATACTCAAGCTCTTGCATTGGCTATATTATAATTTTCAGTATGTCCTGCTCCTGTAAGATATATTTACTCTTACAATGTCAAGTATTGTAGTTTCTTTCTTTCAGTTTCACACCTTGATTGAGGTTGGCAACAATTTTAAGAAACATAAATAGACAAAAAATTAATAACTAGCACAACATACCATCAATATAATTTTCAACAATTTCTTGATTCAAACAAGAATAATCTAACAATGCCATAGGATCGAAATAAATGTTGCACATTCAAGTATCTCTTGGAAACAAAGTATAATCATTATTTAATCAATTCAATTATGCCCAAAATATTGAAATTAGGCGAGAAATCCTCAATAATTCTACCAGTCTCCCACTCAATATAGCATGTTAAGTACACACAAAATCTAAGAATTAGGCAAGAATTCCTTAATAATTCTACTGGTCTAATTACTCTCACTCAACATAGCATTTCAAAGCATGTTAACTTGTACGCTTACGTCATCAAATTATACATGCATTTATCACATAATAAGTATATAAATTGTATAAAAATTATCCAAAATATTTATAATGTATCATGCATCGGCATTCCAATGCTGCAATCATGCTATATAATGCAAAGACGTATTTTTCACAATTTTTGATGAAAAATTAAATATGTTGAGTTCATGTGAATTCCATATCATGCACCATATTACGAGATTATTCTCTCATATTTTTGTGATATTCTACATGAATTTAGAAAAATAAAAAGAAAAGAATCATCTCAATCAGAGTTTAAATAAATTTTCTAGACCTTCCTAAATAAAAATCAAGGAAAAATAGGGGACGACTCACTACTTGACAAATAGATTAACGGTAGGTCTTAACTAGAGCTATATAGATGGAGCCCAACGGATCATAGAATCAAAGCCAGCCAACTATAGCCTTGTGATGTTATTGGTTAAAGAAACACCAATCTTAGCTAAAGAATGCAAGTATGCCACGTAAGAGACACCTAACCATCATGATGCAAGCACATCGGTGCAAGCAACACGTCACAGACACATGGATGACACATCATCATCAGTTGGCAGCCATGTCACAACCATGTGCTACCATGTCATCGATCAATGCTTGGATGCTAGGTCAATGTTGCCAAAATTTTTTTTCCGACACTCCTAATAAAATCTGAAAACAAAATATCACGGAGAGCCGTAAGCAGCTCTCTCCCCTACGTCCATAAAAAATCACCTGAGTGACTAGCCACGTAAGAAGCTACCCAATCCGCGACCACTTAGCCTCCTTATAGACATACTTGGCCAGGAAGACCTCTCCGTCCCTGCCCATGGCCCAAATGTTTCATAGTAGGGGATGGTCCCACCCAACACTCTCGGACTGTCACGCCCCCGACTCGAGATCGCGAACCGGGGGTCGCGCTAGCCACCACACACCCGTAGGAAACTCTCTCCACGAGCATGCAAGACATCTTCACCAAACATCTCATTATATAAATTTAAAATAATTCAACTAAATAAATGCAATCTTATTCCATCAACTAACTCAAATCATAAGGTCTCACAGTTCAAAAATACGCAGCGGAACAATAATTTACCAAAATGCAGTAAGCTTGTTCTTAAAATAATAAAACCTTGCAATGTCCAGCAATCATAATAAATGTTCAGGATAACAGATCAACTTAAATAATCCTAATCTAAGATAACTTGTGCCACAATCCTTCTAGTCGCTCTCCCATTTTAGAACCCAAATAGACTAGTTCTCAGAATCTGTAAAACAACAAGAAATTTTATAATAAGCTAAACGGCCCAGTAAGTAATGAACACTCTAACTAGATAAATCAGACAACAATATGTAGAAAAAAATATATGTGCAATTCCAAGATACAAATCAAATATTTCTTAAATTCTTGAGATTTTTTTCATAATTTCGAGATTCTTTCACATGTTCAATTCATCTTGTCGATCCTGGACTATGACCATATGTTCTCTGTGGCAGGGTCACCAACACCGATTGATCTTCTTGCGGTGAGTCCTTCAGGACAGTCAATTGTTAACGTATCTACTCCCATTGGCGGAGTCCTCAATATAGCCAGGTCGAAGTTCAATTAGTTCTCTATTTTATATTTCAGTTATAAAAACATACAGTATCAAAACCAAATATCGTTCATATCTTAATTTCTTTCAATTTATTAGAATCAACTCAACAGCCAAGAACTATGACCACATGTTTCCTGTGGCAGGGTTATATCACCGACTATTCTTCTTGCGGTACCAACGTATTAGCCCCTATTGGCAGGGTCCTCAACATAGCCCAACTGCAAGTCAGAATCTATTACAAGTTATTATCCTTTCTTATATTATATTCAGCATTTCAAGCCGAAAAGTACAATGTCAGAGCAATTAAATACAATTTAAATCAAAAGAAAATACGTTCAATCAGAGTCATACAATATTCTAAAAGTATACATATAATCCATGCATCAAAGTCGTAATCACTAATAATTCGATTCGTAAAACAGATATTTAGTTTGCCGATAAATCTAGTAAAGAGGTTACATCACTTACCTTGCAAACGTGATCCACAACAAATCCAATTAATTCAGCAAATCCCTCGCAAAACCTAATATTCAAAAATTATATTATTCTTTCAAAATTCATCACAATATATGTATACAAAGACTTAAATTTTAATATCCTCCCATGGCTGGTCCTGCAGAAGTGCCTAGCACCCCAAGTTTGGATTCATACCCGTAAACCACCCCCCTCTCTTTATTATTATTATTTTTTTCCTTTTCTTTTCTTTCTTTTTTTTTCTTCCTTCTTTCTTCTTTTCTCTTTTCCTTTTCCTTCTTTTCTTTTTCTTCTTTCTTCTTTTCTGTTTTCCTTTTCCTTCTTTTCTTTTTTCTTCTTTCTTCTTTTCTCTCCCGACTCCCCTCTTCTCCTTCAGCGAAACAGGGGATCCGTGACCTCCTGCCGCCCCCTCTTTTTTCCTCTCAATCAAACCCAAGGGCGGCTGCGGCGGCCGGCCTTGACAGCGGCAGGAGGTAGCGGAGCAAGCCCGGCCACCCCTGGCGACTAGCAACGGCGAACACGCTGACGGCTAGAGCAAGCAGTTTTGGATCCAAATCCGGCGATTGGCCGGCTCCAACCCACAACACGTCATGGCCAAGCATCGAAAGAGGAGGAGAAGAAGGCGAAGGACTCTTACCTCCGCCCGACGAAGACCAGTGGTTCTCTTCCTCTCTGATGGCAAGGAAGAAGACGACCCTCGTACTGAAGAAGACCGACCCAAAGCCCTCTCTCTCCCTCTCTCTTTCGGCGGCGACATGAAGAAGGAAGACGTAGCTCCGACCCAAGGGAAACTCGGCAACGGCGGCTACCTCGGGTGGCCTCAAAGAGAAGGAGAAGAAGCCCTAAAAACAGGGCTTCCTTCTTCTTCGGAATGGAAAGAATCCATCCCGTGAGGCCAAGTCTTGGGACTGGGCCAAGTCAAATGGACCGAGCCTAGTTCCAGGGTCTCATACGGACCCTTCTGGATCCACCCTATAACAGTAGCCGAGTCGCTCTCCATAATAATGGAGCTAGCCTGCAGGACTTACCGTGCGTATCAAAGACCCTCCTATGTAGCTCTCAACTCCGCACTAGAAATCGAGGTCTCCGCTAGCTGATAGCCACTAGCCGTCGCCACACGTGAACTCGGGTCCCTAATATTGCCAAGTTCATCCAAGCTATGCTAGATAATCTCCACAGCAACGACAGCACCCTAGCACGTTATCACCATGTTAAACCACATCTATCCTATGTGGTTGACACGTCATCGGCAATCTTCTATCATGTCAGCACTGCCATGTCTAAGGTCCGTATCAACACTAGCCCATCAACATTACAACATGGACACATCAGCATTGATTATGCTAAAAACTTAAATATTGGGCAGTTAATAGGGAAAACGGGGCATGCTTTTCATTTAATTTATGAGACCTGCCACTTTGCTTGTTTGATGGCAGTTTTCGTCCTCTCCACCGCCGATATGTCAACCCTCATAACTTTCTCATTTCTTGTCCAAATTGAGTATGTGACCACTCGTTAGAAAGATCTTATAAGGAACCACATATCCATGGCAACCATGGATCATGTGGTATCTTGGGTGTCTTGGTTTGACAGAAAAATAGTTCGAAAAGCATGTGTCCGAAATCATGATAAAAATTATGTTCTAATTTTCTCTCAAACTATATGTTAGAATTAGCTGAAATTTTCAGGATTAATCATACCCCAATAAGCTATATTGTGCATAAAAATGAAGCTATAGTATCAAATATATAAAAGATTACCATGAGAGACCACCAAGATTCCATTAATGGTAGGGGTGCAATGGCCAGGTCGGGTCAGGTCATGAGTGACCCTGACCCAATCCAGTTTCTTGTTTGAGTCCTAATTTCTGACCCAGACCTAACCCAATAGAAGATCGGATCAGGTCCACCGCTAAAATTTTTGACCTAACGGATCATTCAGGACAAGTCGGGTTCATGTATAACTCGAACCCAATGCAAAAAATTCAGGTCCGGTTTAGGTCAACCTATCTATGGCTTCAGAATTTGTTTGTACCCTCGTGGGCTCAGCCGCAGGCACAAATAATTTTATAATTTCGGATCGGATGAGGACTAGGCGTAGAATTGAAAATTCAAAACTAGGTCTGAATTCAGTAAATCCAAATCCGACCCAGAAAATGGATCGGATTCAATTTTAGGACTTGACTCGGCCCACGGGTCCTCCAAAATAGATCGAGTCGGATCTAAGCGGGTCGGGTTGGGTTTGGGTCAACCCAACCTATTTGCGGCCTTAATTAATAGTTAGCCCATTGAAAATTATATAAACAGCGGATTTTAAAAATGCTTTCATCATCCCTAGAGACCTTTGAAACATGAAAACTAGACTAGAGGCTTTGATGATAATGAAAGAAATAAAAAACCCCAACTAGAAGGAAGATCGGTAACATACCTTTCGACAACACGGGATCAATATTTCAAGGGATAATCTAGGCTAAGCACAACTGATATTCCAAGAACAGAGTTAATGAGTTGTGCGCAGTTGAGAACCATATTTTCATGTCATGACCGGGCATTATGCCATTGGCATAGTGCGAGTCAATAGATCCATCAAACACAGGATTAAATAGTCGACGTGAGGTTGATAGTTCGTCATGATATTTTTCAATCCTTTCATCAACTTGGAATTTTGCTCCAAAGCTGAATGAAGAATGGAGTCGAGAAGAATTGGATAATGACAAGGATAATGATAACTCATAAAATCTAGCCGGTTCATCAACATGCAACCCAAGACACACAGAAACAGCTGGCACTTCTTCTGTAAAAATTACTTAAACAACAACTATCTTTATGTCCTCAATTACAGCATAGACCAAACCAACGTTATTATATAGTCACAAATACAATACCAACACCAACACCTCAATAATGGATGAAAATTTTAAAACCACAAACGCCTCAACTACTAACATAAAGTAGTAGGGCAGCCCTCACTTTCATGAGAAAAAAAAATCAGAGAAGAATAAGAAAGGCAGAGCACGCCAAAGGAGACCAGATTATCTCTTAAACCAAGAAAGATCACTCATAACAATAAAACAAGTGGAGTTGAGTGATAGCAGAATAGATAGCTCAACTGAAGCACTCAGGCGTGAGGGAATGGTCCCTCCTGGAATCCTGGCAGTAGTCGTAGACCATGTACTTGCTCTGAACCCATCTCATTGCAGCATTCTGCTGAGAGCTAAGCCCAGAGCCAGATGGTGATGCAGCTATTGGGAGGCAACCGGATGGCGCATAGGCCGAGCACCCTCCAATCATGAATCTGGTGAACCTTGCAACGAATGGCTGGTAGCGGTAGTCAGCCTTGTATTTGCCATCATCTGTAGCCCATGATGATGCATCCCAAATGGAGCCATACATCCACAATGGCCTCATGGGATATGTTGCTCCATTCTTCCTCGCATACCTCCTTATCGGCACATCGTCGACGAAGAATCTGAAAGACTTATATATCAAGCTGAGTCCACTTAGCAATCATGGAAATTCTGAAAACTTGCCACTGATATATTAGATAGACTAGAAAATGTATAAAGTTTTCAGTAGCAAAATAGATGGTTTCGTTGATCCATTGCTTACAAGTAAGGAAACTACCATTAAAATGGTCCTCCTAGCTAGATGAGATTTCTTGGATAGGATAGCTTAGTAGATGTTTTTTGAAATAGAGATCCATTATACTATGCTATTCTTTTTTATTTGGCAAGATCAGTGGAGGTTTAACTGTTAACTAACCCAAGAATGTAACTTGGTTATTTATTATTCTTTGTTTGTATGGATCATTATAGAATTGACAACAGACAAGCAGTGTTATTCTTAAGTTAAGGTTTTTCTAAATATCTAATCTTTCTCGTTTCTTTATAGTTTGTACAAAAGCAGTTTTTTCAGGTGTTGCTTTCTATCCAAATCCCCATACTTATCAAGTGGATGGTACGTACCTATTCAACTTACCAGAGAGAAAAAGAGACACGGAGAGAGAGAGAGAGAGAGAGAGAGAGAGAGAGAGAGAGAGAGAGAGAGAGAGGTCTCGGTGGTTGTTATAATGCAATGTAAGTCATAATTCCTTAATAATTGTTATCTGTGGAACATAGCTTGAACAGTTGAAGAGAAAGAATGCTATGATTGGATTAATGTGACATTGCCTCTAGTATATATATTAAAAAGGGCCTGTTGAACAAGTTATTTGTTTCTAGCAAATTGGCATTATTTTTGTAAATAGTTTTAAATAAATTTTGTTTAAATAACATTTGGTGGGGCTAATGTGATAAAATTATACAGATTCAATATCTAGTGTAACGCCCGTTGATCACAAGTTCTAAACCAGGAACTAAATCCAACTCACATCCAATAATGATATATTACTTTGAATATATTAGAAAAAAAAATCAGCTGCTTATTGACTCCTCTTCTTTGCACATCTCTATTTCTGTAAAATGTTATTTATGTCCCAACTTAGCCCACTTAGATTTATAACTTCTCTATTTTGTAGGATATATTCCTCTTCTACAATTCTTCCTTTGTCCCATGCTCTATTCACACCTATCTTTTAAAAAATAATGAAGGATATATGCAGATATCGGGCATATTTTATTATACAAAGAGTTACAATGAACCCATGATTATTTTTTTTCTTTTCTTTTTAAAAAACTTTAAATCTTTTGCTTCCTTTTATACTTTACATTGCATGTGCATGTGAATAATATTTCTTAAGTGATAAGTTATTAAAGGTGTCATGCATCTTTTTTTTTCTCTTCTTTTTTTTTGTGGGGGAGGTTAAAGAAGTTGGCCCTTTGGACTACAAAATTTGATGATCTCATATTTTAATTTATTCTATTGCTTTCCAAAAAGCAATGTGTTGTATATCATGTTAGGGCTGTTGAGCTAGTACAATTAGATCATTATCCTAAATGACCAATTGAGCTCCACTGAATTGCAATCACTTACATGATCTCATCGGGGTTCCACAATATAGCATAGTGATGAAAGTCCGCCGACGGGTCGAACCATAGGTTGAACCTCATCTCTCTACCAATGATCCTCCCATCACCACTCCCCCTCACATACACATTAGTCTGAAGTGTGTATGGCTTCCCTGGTATTGTCCCGAGGAACTCGATATCGACCTCATCATGGAATCCAGGGTGTGCTTGATCATTTGAAAGCTGCAAATCCCGAATCATTAAGCAGATGTTAAACATCAGAAATATAGTAACAGAATTTTGCATGACATTAGTATCTTAACCTAATTACTAACTATATGTTACAGAGAAATTATTGAGTTCCTCACATAGAATGCTGTGATCACACCAGCTGTGTAGCCAGTTTGGAGCTTGATAGATGCACCAAAGTACCCGTTTCGAAATGGGCGGGTTGACTTGAATCCACTTCCTATATATATATTTTTTCAGTTAGGCATAAAGAGCACAAGTATTAATTCACATCTAGAAGTTGAAATACACATGATAAAATGGAAGAAGATGAATTGTTAGTAATGGACCTGAGCTTCTATCAAGCCAAATTGTTAAGGAGGATTGGTCTTGGGAGACAGACTGGTGCTGAGGACCCCAAAGGTTGTTGAAACCTTTATAGAAGGTTATAGGCCTGAACTTGGAACTTGGATAGTATCCAGGAGAAGGCTGGGCAATGGCAGAATGGAACAGGAGAAGGAGCAAGGAGGGGAGGAGAAGAGCCATGGAGGCTGAGATAAGAGAAAAGGAGGGAGTAGATAATTTGAGAGCAGGAAGGAAAGAAATGTGGCCGTGGGTGGGAGCGAGGGAGTGTATTGGATCAAAGGTGACATAAATAGGAAGATTGAGTGGTCCCACTATATTATATTTTATTATAAGGAGGTTGATAGGAAGTAGTAGATGGAGACAGACTGAAAAATTGGCTAGTGATGAGAGGTAAAACAAGATTAATTTCAAGGTTCCAAAGAACTATGGTTAACAACATATTAATTTCAAGTACAATAAACCCTCTTCCAATCATTTCCTCACCTTGTCTCTTCCAAAGTGGTGCTGTGTATATCAACATGAACTTTGGCTGAGGTATTCCCAATTGAATGCAGCATATTTTTCTGTCTATTTATTAAGGTGTAGCTTAGTTGCCTCACCATAGTAAGTTCTCTTAGTTACTACGTTAATTTTGATATCTAAAAGATTTAGAAATCATTCAATTGACTGCTTCATCATGATATTTATTTTCAGGATAAATTAAGCATTAGGCCTAATGAACATGCTTGCTCATAATATAATTCTTAATGAGTCTCCTAACTGGTGAATATCATTTGGTAAGCGACAACACGATCTATTGTTCCTATAGTTTAACGGTCGAATTGATTAGGTTCTGTGATCATGTATTCATGTGTGATGCGATCCATTGATCTACTCTTATAGAAAGGCTATCCTCCATATGTCAATAGAAACACAAACCAGAGTCACCAAGCCTTCACAGGTGCTATTTCAGAGACAATGCTTCACCTAACTGCAGTACTCATGCAGCTTTGTAGCACCTTTTCCAGCCAAAATTTCTGCCAAACCAACTCTTAAGCCTAGTTTTGCCCTTTTGCTGATAGAGATTCAGGAGCATCATACTCGTTTATATGTGAAAGTCCTGCACAGATTGAGTTAAAATTCGACGACATTTGGGAACACTTCAAGCGTTGGATCATTGTGAAGATATAGCAAGAAAGTGTTCAGTTTTGGTGACTTCTTGAACTTCTGAATATACTGCTCCTAGAAATATTGGTTGATGAATGTATCTATTGTGCACTACTAAGTGTCTACAAAATGTGGAATAATAGAATTCCCTGATCAATTTGCTATGCCCTCTCACACCCACTCAAATGAAGGGAAAAAATAATGGTAAAGGAAAGTGTAGACTTTCTCCTCGATAATTGTTTTATGCTGATCAACAGTTAACATTGATAATTGGCGGGTCCGGCAAGAGACGAGGGCAACTACTTATCTTGGGGGTACTAGTTTTGGGTCTTGTCTTTTATGTCTATTAATCTTGATACTTAATGATATTTGTTGTGCTTTGCTAGGGCTGAAAATGAATCAAATATGAATCGGATAATAGTATATTCATATCAATGTTTGTTTTTATTTTACGAATATGGATACAAGTAGGATATTAATCAGATATAAAAATTCATATCCATATTTATTTTAAATGGATATAGATACAAATTAGATATTAAAAATATAAATATATATGGATATAAGTTAGAAAGTTAAACTTTATGACCACCAAATAAAAGATATTATTGTAAGTTAAATTAAGTTAATAACATATTAGTATGATTATTTATTTTCTTTACAAAAATCATGAGAGCTATATAAAATTAAATAGAACTGCAAACAAAACCGAGTATTTAGATACAGATTGGATAGTTACCTATCTACGTATCCATTTCACTTTACTTGATATAATATCGATATGAATATTCATCAAATGCTCAATTTTGTATCAATATTCAAATAGTTTTGAATATGAAAATAGATCTGAACGAATATTAACCGGTCCACTTATCATTCCTAGGCTTGCGAGTTATATGATAACAACCTTTGGAGGTCTAGCAGGCTGAATATATATTTTTTGGGTAGGAGAAAATTTGATGTATGGCATTAAATCATACCAATATATTGAAAATAGATAAAAAATCTAAAATTTTTTTAATAGATGCAAAACAATTATCCACAACTTTTTTGGATGGAGATGACCAAGATGCTCCCACTTATTTTCTGTTTTTCTCGAGAAAAGAGTTAGAAAACCTAACCCATTTTCATTAGGGAATGTTGGATGAAAAAAAGGAAAGAGAAAAAATAATGAAAGAAGAAAGAAAAAGGCAAAGAAGGAAGGCTACACAATTAGTAATTCCTAGTTGGGAGAACCTGGTGAGTAAATTTCTATACCTTAATATCATAGAGTTCTTATTCAATCCATTCCCAAAACACTTGATATATATATCTAAGAGGATCAACAAATTTAATATGAACCATTTTGGACACTAGAAGAGGGTTGGATAAGGTCCAGGAGTGAGATCTATCACATCGAAAAGCCGAATTGCGTACGAAACTTTCAAAGACTATAACTTGGTTGTACGACGTCCGATTGAGATGATATTTTTTATTTTAAAATTGGATAATTTTTCGATATCTACGACTAGGCCGCACTTCCTAAAGAGGCCGTGTCACTATCATTTGGGCCCTAGAACGAAGGGTCAAACCGAAAAAAAATTTCAGGGTGCTGGGGTGGGTGCTCTGAGTGTTGTATTTTCTAATCTAGAAAGAATTCAGCTGAGCGACAGAAAGCAAAGCTAATTTAGGAATCGAAATTAGGAGTGCAATTGAGCCGAATTAAGTCGAAGTAGCTAAAGGCTCGAGCTCAACTCGATTCAAAACACTTGGACTCGAAACTCGACTTGAGATCGATCAAGCCTTGATATCTAAACTTGAACTCGACTCGATAAAAAATAATAATAATCCTTGAGATCGACTCGACTCGAATACCAATTGGGTCGTACTCGAGCTCAAGTTTGAGCCTTGGGCATAATTTAAAATACTGTTAAACCAAAATATAATATTAATATTAAATATTAAATTAATAATATATTATAGATAAAATATAATATTAATAAAAATATATATACTCGATTAGGCTCGTAAGCCTTCGAGCCGAGTATTTTGCTATTCGAGCTCGTCTCAAAAAATTGTTCGAGCTACTCAAACTTGTTAATAGTCAAATCGAGTCGAGCTCGAGCGGCTCGTGAGTTGCTTGGCTTATTTGCACCCCTACTCAAAATCTTCCTCTCGTAGAATATTAGCTTTTTTATGTTTATTTATACTAGTTATATTGATTTTTGAAAAGCTAGTCCTATTCGAACTAAAAGAGAAATGCAATCCAAATTGTGCAAGAACGTACCTCATCATTATAAATAGAAGCTATATACATCAGTTTTTGTTCATCATTGATTATCAATGAAAAAAAGAGGATGTAAAGTCTACTTTCATCATTTTTTTGCTATTTTTTGAATTTATTTTGAAAGATTCGAGTCAAGCTAATTATGAAAATACTTCCTTCTCTTTGATTGGATCATATATCAATGATCTTTGGGAGAAGAAGAGACTTGTTTCTAAGAATTATAGCTTTCCGCTTAATCCATGCGCAGCAAGTACTAAATAGCAGCTAGAATATCCCACCTAGATCTCCACTGTGAGTGAATCACTGTTGATCTCCAAGTAGACCAAAGATCAAAATGAGGGCAGACAAAGAAGCTACATAGTTAAAGAGGATCAAAAAAAAAAAAAAATCCAACTTTCTGAGATTCCACCAATGCCCACCCAAGGCATGAGCCATTCAAAAAAGAACAAAAATAAAAAGGGTTACGGTTCAGATTCACTACAGGGTGGAAACTCTTATTATTATTATTATTTTAATGTAAAGCACAGTGGAAACAATTATTTTTGTAGGGTTAAGCTTATGCATGGCCGGCTTGACACTATAAAAATACTCCATCGCAGGCATGGACACACTTTTGACGCAAAATATTTGTAACTACTTGCTTGTAAATACGTGCTGGAAGTTTTTTTGAGGGCAGCATCAAACTGAAAAAAAAAAAGAAGCAAAAGAGAAATGGGGGGCAGCAATGAAGCGAAGACCAATCGAAGCATATACTCATAAAAGAATTCAAGTATATCTGATTGTAGTAAGCTCTTCACTATATTAAATAAACAGTTTTCTGTTACTCGATCTAAACGGTTAACCATTGGAAACAATTTTATCTTGCTACGAAGCCTAAGCAACAAGAGGAATTCCATTCTTTCTCTTCCAACTCCATCAGTCTTTGGACAGCAAATCTTAAATTTTTCATTAGTTATAAAATAATCACCATGATTTCGAAAAGCATGCAACTTGGAGCATTAGATACAATAAAAATAATCACAGAATTTTAAAAGGCATCCAAATGGAATATTAAGCCCATGCAATTTTATATAGTATGCTTCCACAATCCGATCCGAAACCACATATTTAAAAGCTCAAGAATCTTGTGGAAGATTTATTTCGTCAGCCAAAAAAAACTTCTTCCTCAGAAAAGTCCATGCAAACTAAACCAACAAATCCTCAAAATAATTGATGATGAAAATGATATCACAACCTCTTTTCAGTACAAAAGCATAGCAAATCCAAATCCAAGTAAGCCTTCGGCCACCACGCGGTCTTTAAAGAATTATTGCCCAAAATACTAAATAGTATGTTGGCCATTATATATAACTTTTTTTTGCTAAAAGCCATTATAGTTTCTTCACACCAACCATAGTCCTTGTCACTTGGAGACAAATGAGGGGTTGCGTCGGCCATTGCACCCCATGACGGGGGAGACTTCCCTCGCCTTTGGCCGGTATCGGCCGACAGCGTTTGTGGCTTGGAGGACGCTAACGCTCGCGTGAAGTGAGAAATTAATGCAGGGTCTTTCATAGGCGGGTACAAGCGATGAGGAGAGCAGGATTTATGATGCACGGAGCAATTAATTGGCCAGGTTGCTTGTCTAATTTGGAGGTCTCTAAAGAAATGTTGAGCTTTTTTTTTTAGATAAATTAAATAAATTAAACAGGATGGATACAAATATACCTATAAAAATCAGTAAATAAATTATTTAATAACAAATCAGAGAGAAAGATATGTTATAGAGTTCCATAAAGTTGGATCTGTGGAACTAATCATATAAAGAAATCTTGAAAAAGAACAATGAACGCATTAATTGCCAGCAATCTAAGAGGAGGGGATGAGTCTGATTTTAGTAGGAAATAGATCTAAAAGCCTTCTAATAATTATCTTGGAGTCTCCCTCCAAACAAATATTAGTTGTCCTCAATATTTGAATAGTATACGATAGCTCTTCCAATGCTACATGCAATTTCGTCATCTATAGCCACTAAAACACTACTAGCACTTCTAAGAATAAAGCTTTCTCCATCAAAACATCTCTCTCATGTATACCACCATCAAAGTCAACTTTGAGAAAATAGAAAGTTGATGTCTTTCAAGTAAAATAAGATACCTATGAGGATATAGAAATTGCTTAAGGAGAGTCATAGGTTGCCCCAGCTATTAAAGGACCCCCTAAAGGAGTATTATGGAGAAATTTATGAACTTATGTGGAGGCTTTCAGCAAAATCGATCGAGCACTCTATCTCAAACTTTAAACTATACATTCATTATTTACTAGTCGTATATAATAAGTAATATAACAAATAAGGATTGCTTCAGAATATCTTGAATTATAAGAAGATCTCTCTCTAATAAGCTGAAAAAACTCGTCCAATGATAAAAAAGAGAATGCAGATGAATCCTGGACTAGGGTCATTCTTCATACCTATGTTGCCATCCTACATTGGAGTATAATATGCTGAATAGACTCATCAACATCAGAGCATAAATCATAATATCCTGGTATATAAAATCTACACTAAAGCAAAATTTCTTTACATGGTAGATGATGCCAGTCAATTTTTTACATAAATAATCACAGCATAAATCATAATATTCTGGTATATAAAATCTACACTAAAGCAAAATTTCTTTACAAGGTAGATGATGCCAATCAATTTTTCACATAAATAAAGTGATTCTAGAGTGAACGACAACTTCCAAACCCAAGCAATGCTATGATTTGGTCGATGTTTAGATCAAAACAGTTTGTAGAAATCAGATACCTTAACAATCAAATCAAAGGATGAATCGGATCTCACTCTATCACTAAAATCACCAATTGAAATTGGAATAGATAAAACTTTTTCTGCTAGATCTTTGGGAAAAATTTGGACAATAAGTGGCTGATCCATCTTTTTTTTCTTGTGTAATCATAAGATCCTCAACCATAAGGCTTTCTAATGTAGCAGTATCAATAAGAGCAGGCCATCTAGATGATATCCAAGGATCATGCAATACCTCAATAAACATACTATTGCCAATACACCATCTAATATTAGAATAGATAATTTGAGCAAACAAGCAATTTTTTTTTTATAGATCGTTGAGGCAGCCGAAGAACAATCTGGATAAGACAAAATAATATCAGGACCCATATTTCGTTCAATAGTTTGAGCTATTTCAAATAGGTTGTTTCTCCTTTTTTTTTTTTGTTATATTAGTTGTTTAATGTTTTTATGTTTAGATCCTCAGTTCCTCACATATGCGAATGAATAACTAAGTCCAACTATACAACATGATTGTCTATGGCCCTTAAGGATGAGTCTTAAAAAAAATGCATTTTGTTTTAATATAGGAAGCGGGCCCCGTGACCCCACGCTCTTCCTTCCTTCCTCTCCCACTCCCTCTCTCCCTTTACCCCATGCTTCAATCCCAGTCTACCCATCAGATTTAGCCAAACAGGCCCAAGGAAAAGAGATAGCCTTGGAAATCAGTACGCCATATAAAATCAGCACAGTTAGTTGCAGGTCTTATTCACCGGTCGGCAACTTGATTACCTTCTATGAAGGCACGAGAGATATAGAAATATCAAAGAAGAGGAGCTAGAGTTAGAATATCCTCCATAACACTTAAAAGAACTTATCCAAAAAAAATTAGCTAAAAAATATTACTTGAGTCTATTAGCCTCCCTATAAATATTCAAATTTTTTTAATGCATACTAGTATAGAAATAAATGTTAGCCTAGATGCACAAATATAATTGATAAATTAAATATTTCTAATATTAAAAAAAAAGTAAATAAGAAGAATAAACTAGCAAATTATTAACTTGATAATATAATAATAAAATGAAGAAAAAGAGAAGATGGCCTGTGGATCGAAGCACGCTGATGCGTTGTCCCAGAAAAATTTATGCCCCCCACACACGGGTCTGCTAGCACAGATCTCCTAAAAATACGACGACCCAATATAGAACCACGTCTTCCCCGTTAGTGCGCCTCCAGGGGAGAAAGAAGAGCACGTTTACACTTGCAGATAGCTCAAAAGAAACTTAGAAAAATTATGAGGAGAAGAAAAATTTTCTTTATTTTTTTTCTCCCCAATGATCCCTAGAACCCTTTTTATCTAGACTCTTAGAATAGGGAGAAGAGAAATTTTTGATTGTGGTTTGAAATGATCCCTAGAGCCCTTTATATAGGTTCAGGCACGTCAAAAGAAGCAAATTCCCCTTCCGCAGATTGATGTTGTGTCTTCTTATGCTCCTTTGATTCTTCGGCGTATTGCAGCTTGGCCATCCATGTTTCCTTCCTTCTTCGAGGGGCCTTTCTATGCTTACTCTTGCGTTGGATACGTAACATTTGTCATGATTTGCTTTCTTTAGAAATTTTTCTATGTTTGCTCTTTTGCTTGTGCGCGGATGCTTGCCACTTGGCCGTTGACCAATTTGGTTTTCAAAATTTTAAAATATTTAATTTAATTCAACAATAAAGACACGATCTTTCTAGCATATGTCAATATGAAAATAAATATACATCCATACAAATCTTTGTATGGTCCTATCTTTAAAACCAAATATAGCTAAAGTCATCATATTTTCCCCTATTTAAGCCATGAAAAAATTAGTTCTATTCTTTCCCTCCTCATGCATTAGCCCGTACTAAGTTCCTAGCGAATAAAAGAGAGAAGTAGAAACACCAACTTTGGAGACCAACACAAACAGATAAGTAGTAGGCCAACAGAGAGAAAATCCTATCCCCGACCTTTTCTTTGTCCTCCCTTCTGCTGGAGAAAGGATCATCCAGGCCCAAATATATTAATAAAACAAGCACTATATATTGAAAGATAAATTTAGAATTAGACCCAACACTTCAAATAAGATACATATTTTTAGTATTGTTTCTTAATATGATCGAAATTATCATTTATTAGGATTGCTTTAGAATTTAATTTTGTGAAAACTTGGACCATCATAAGCTAGGATACTATTCCTACCTATGGAAGGAGATTTGGATTTTGTTAGTGTTGCTGGAAACTGGACCCGGGGGCGATCACTCGGCCGAGGCGGTGGAGCTCCGGTGCGCGAAGGCGGGCGGTGATCCGTCGGCGGGCGGCGTCCTCCAGGAGACCTGCACTGGAGCCGGTAGCCGGGTTTTCCGGCGCCGGCCCTCCGATGCTTAAGTCAGAGGCGGCAAGAAGAATATGAGTAGTATTTCTTTTTGG
>JAOXJJ010000819.1:10185430-10203740 GCA_025769935.1 Phoenix roebelenii
ATATAGTATAATATTAATGTAATGTAATATAATATTATTATAATATAGTACTATAACATTATGTATTATAGAATAATTTATTTAACATAACATATCAATGTATTATGATATAATGTAATATAACATTATATTTATAGTATACTACAATAATAAATATATAAAATATTATAATTATTAGTGTAAATTAATTTTCATCCTTCTAATAACCATTTATCTTTCTAATAAATTATCTAGCTATGTGATAAAATTGGTTAAATAATTACTAAAATAAAAAAAAGAAAAGAAAAAAAAAAGAGGAAGAAGGAACAGTGATGGTGGCATTGAGAGGAAGAAGAATAGAGAGAGGGAGAAGAAGGGGATGGGTGAGAGAGGAAGAGGCGGGATGAGAGTTTTGGAGGAAAAAAGTGAGATTTAAATGGGGTATTTTGGTCCAAAAAACAGCTTCCCGACAAAGCTGAAAACAGCGTTTTCGGAAAGCTCCAAATTGGAGCTTCTCCCCAAAAGCTGTTTTCAGCTTCCCGCAAAAGCTGAAACAACTTTCCGAAAATTTTACCAAACACCATTTTTTATCTAAAAGTACTTTTGAAGGGCCAGAAAGTACTTTTTGGCCCTCCAAAAGCTCCCCCAAACAGGGCCTAAGTACTTGCAAAATTTTCACTTCATGAATAGGCAAAACTTGATATGTTTTTCTTGGCCTTGATTATTATCATCACACAATAAACAATTGAAATCAGCATGAAAATAGAGTAAAATGAACTTCATTATGAAACCAAACAGGACCACTTTACATAGTGTCCAATAAATATTATTCATAGAAAGTACTAATGAGCCCCATTTGACTCACATGGTTCTTGAAAATCTCAGAAGTAAATTCTTTAGTTATTGGATCTGCAATCACTGGCTCTATATAAATATATTCAACATACATCATATCCTTTTGCATTCTTTCACGGAGAGCTAAATACTTAGCACCAATATGCTTGCAATTATCCGTACTTTTCATATGATGGGAGAACCTCATTAAGTATAGAATTATTATCACAATATATCTTTAGTAGTTTGCTAATACAATCAACAACTTAAAGTCCTATAATAAAATTTTGCATCTAAATGACTTGTGAGGAAGTCTCATAATAGACTACATACTCTGCCTCCATAATGGATGTAGTGATAAGACTATTTTATACTCATCCATGATATTGCCCCTCTTGTAAGTAGGAAGATATATATACCATGTGGTAGACTGATTCCAGCTATTTACGCCTCCATTGAAGTTAGAGTCCAAATGGTCAATAATTTCAAGATAATTTGACAATCTTTATATGAGCATGTTGTCTTTTGTGCTCTGTAGATAATGCAACCTTTTTTTGCAGCTTTCTAATTTTCCATTCTTAGATTATATTGATACTGTCCAAGCATTGATACAACGAAACCAATGTCTAAATGGGTACAAACCTAGCATAATTTAAACTCTTAAAACATATGCATAGGGTAGATACCTAATTTTCTTTCTCTCAAATTTATTTCTTTGATGTTGTAGCTTATGTAGTTTGTCAACCTTTATGTTAAGAGCAACCTCGGATCATCATTGTTGGGGTAATATAGATCGCCCCAAGTCACGTGAGCACGTTACGGAACACGTGATAAAAGGCGCCCGACCTCGGAGGCGCCCGGCCTCAAAGTTGCCTGACCTCGGAAGTGCCTGACCTACGAGCTCCCGACCCGGCGCCTAACCAGGCGTCCGACCTCGGATACGTCCGACCTCTGATACATCCGACCTCCGATATATCCGACCTCAAAGCTCGCCATTTTGGAAGTCCAAACTCACCGTTCACCTACCGCGGTCACATCCTTCCGTAGCCCGATCAGAGACCATATCCTGCCATCGCCCCCAACATTTAATGCGCGTGACTCCTGAAGACCTCTAGCTTACTCCGCAATTAATGCACGACTCCAGCTTACTCAACCATCATCACGCATGGCCCCTCCAGACCTCCGACTTACTCAACAATTAATGCGCGTGTCACCTGCTATCTACGGATCTCCAGTTCTCCACGGCAAATCAGCTCGGTTGTGCCCAGTCAGCCGTGACAATTTTCTGACTCCGACCTCACCCCCATGACAGCATTAATTCGTCTGATCGTGCGCCAATTCATGCGGCATGCTCAAGTGTACGACGACCTCGTCCCATCACCTCACAGGTAACCCAAAGTCCCTCTATAAAAGGAAAACAACTCCATTTTAGAGAAGGTTGGAAGTCAAATCCAAGCCCGAAGACCGGGCCTAAGCGACTTAAGCGGCCTACGGGTCCGAGGTCCAACCATAGCGCTTCGGCAATTTGAGAGCCGAGCTCGAGGGCTCGGTAAAGTCAAATCCGAGCCCGAAGAACGGGCCTAAGCATTCTAGGTGACCTGGCGGTCCGGGGTCCAAGCTCAGCTCTTCGTCGATTCAAGAGCCGAGCTCAAGGGCTCGGTGAAGTCAGAATCCAAACTCGAAGGTTACCTATTTTCCTAAAAAGTATAGCTGACCTAAATTTAAAGGGCCTAGCGGGTCAGGGGTCCGAGCACAATGCTTCGGCGACCTAGCAACCGAGCTCAAAGGCTCGGCAAAATTTGACCCCGAGTTCGAAAACTACGTGAATCATCCTGACATATACGAACCTGGTCACAATGGAAGATATGGAATAGTTCGCTTAGGAAAAAGATGCAAGTCTACGATGCAAAAGAGAGATGCGAGTCTAAGAAAAAACAACTCTTCATTGATAAAGCTCGAGGGCTAAGTACAAGGTTGAGGCTCGGCCGTACAATGAGTTCCGAGGCCGGCCTCGAGAAATAAGAAAAACAAAACAAAAGAAAACCCTAGGCGGTGGGCTCTGTTGGGGCTCCGTCGGTTCCCCCGCGGCGGCCTCGGCCTGCTCTATCGCCTCCTCGGCCGGTTGGGCTTCGGTCCCAGCCGGGTCCTCAGTTGCACCTCCCTTTTCCTCGACCCCCGCTCCTAGTTCGAGCAGATTGAGGTCGAAGTCGGGGCAGAGCCGCCTCAATTGGTTCCGAAAGTCGTCAAAACTGTGGATGAGCCCATCCACGGCTTCCTCCTCCAGCAGGTCACGAAACTCTTTCGACTCCCGGAAGAGCTGCACCGCGTTCTGAGCCTCCTCCCGGGCTCTCTTCTCGCGGGCCTCGAGCTTCTCTACTTTGAGCTGAGTGCCTTTTATTTCCTGCTCACGGACAGTGAGCGCCGAGCGGCCTCGGACAGACGGACCTCGGCGGACCGTAGCTCCGACTTGGCCAGAGCGTGCGCAGCCCTCTCCTCCTCGAGTTGCGCCGCCAGCGACCGAAGCTCGTCCTTGCCCGCCTCCACCCTCGCTTGGAGCTCCCTTTGCGAGAACTCGGCCTCGCCGAGCTTCTTCTCGGCCTCCTCCTGCCCCCGCTGAAACTTTCGAGACCGCTCCCGGTAGTCCATCACCACCGAGATCAACGTGTCGATCTCGTGAAGATGCTGTAAACGACAAATAAGAATTTAGTACTTAAAGCAGATTATCAGAAAAAGATAGAAAATGAAGTAAACTTACCCGAATGGCAGAGCGACAAGTCTCGTCCAAAAAGTTGTGGAACGTCATCGCCCGGATCTCGGCCTGGTCGGCCAGGAGTAGTGCAACGCGGAGGACCTGCCGCGCCGTCTCCGCATTGTTGAGGGCCGAGTCGCCCTTGAGTATTGCCCACTCGGGGCAATACGACCTCCTCTCCTGGCACCCACCACCTCCCGAGGGACCGAGGAGGCCGAGCCTTGCTGGGCTCGGCGGGGATGCCCTCGCAGCCCTTCGGCTGCTTCCCGCCTCATCCCTCGATTGCTGAGGTTGTACGGGCGGATGACCAGAAATCTGGAAAATAGGGGCTGGGCAGGTGAGTGCCGCGGAAGCTCCCGCAGAATTCGAGCCCCCTAGCTCGGAGCTCGAAGCCTCTCTCCGAGCAGGCCTGGAAGGACCGGCCTGTGTCAAGCTCGCCCCGGTGGCCATGCCGGACGAGGTCCGAGCCTTCTTCCTCGGCTCGGGCGAAGCTCCACCCATCTCGCCCGACCTCTTCCGGAACCGAGCGTAAAGGGATTGGCTCTTGGTAACCATTTTCGGAACGTCTGAAGGCACAAAAAAGGGGAGAAGTTAGGACGTCAAAAAGACAAAAGGAGCAAAACAAGTGAAATAAGACTACCAACTACCCTTACCCTGAGAGCGCGTCGAGCTCAGGCCAATATTGACCAGAGCGTCCTCGCTCACGAGGTCATTCAGCAGGATGTTCTCCCCGAGGCCGCTAAGAGCGTCGAGGATCCCCTGCTCGCTCTTGGATAATTGGGGGAGCTTGTTGGCAGTCTTGAGCCGAGCCTGCCCCCATCTGGGGTCGAACCCCCACGACCGCTCGGAAGCCAGAAAGAAAAACTTCTCCTTCCACCTAAGAATGGATGTAGGAGCACCCCGAAAGAGTGGCCGACCACCCCGAAGGGCAAGGTATAGCCACTCCCCGTCTTCTAGGTTGGACTTCAACATGAAGTACCACCGGAAGACGTTGATAGAGGTCGGCACCCCGTGCGCTAGGCACAGAGATAAGAAGCCGATTATCATCCTCCATGCGTTCGGAGCGAGCTGCGTAGGGACGATTTCGTACGTCGCCAGGAGCTCGTTCACGAACCCATGGAGGGGGAACCACAGGCCGACCCAGAGTGTTTCAAGATATACTCCAATCCATCCTGGGGGGTCTCAAAATCCGATGCCCCGCTCCTGCGAGTTCTAGACAGAACCCGCACCGAGGAAAAAACCATTCCTCAGCCATCTCCATTTCCTTAAGGCTCAAAGAGGACCCGACCTCCTCTGCACCATGATCCATCCCAGAAGAGAATAGAGGAAACGAAGAAAAGGAAAATAAAATCCCCCGAGCAGACTGGAGGGGACACCTACTAGAATCCTCGCCGGAAACTCGATCACCTCAGGATATCGTCGGAAAGGAGCAAGAGGAAGAAAAATGTTGGAAGGGAATGATAGCAAAAATGAGAGCCCTTAGGGCTAGGACAGGGGTTTATATAGACTCCTCTCACGGCCTAGATCGGTGGGGCAAAACCCCGCCCCTTGCCCAGATCACGCCACGTATCGATCTCGAAAATCGAAGCGGCAAATTAATTATAGGATGGCACCTCGAACACACAATCGAGGTAGTGTCCCGTCGGATCTTGGGACCCAATTATGAGTCCGCTTCATGAAGCGATCTCGGAGGACGAAAGGCGATGCTCCATCTCCTCTCATTAAGAATACTCCGAAGAGCGTGGAGCGCCGGAACAATTTAAAGTCCTGGCCCCCATTACAACAATAAAGACAACTACTTCCCACGTCCGAGCTCGCAAGCGGCTCGAACTCGGAAGTCGGAGGGTAGTGTTGGGGTAATATAGATCACCCCAAGTCACGTGAGCACGTTGCGGAACACGCGATAAAAGGCGCTCGACCTCAAAGGTGCCTGACCTCGGAGGTGCCCGACCTCAAACACGTCCGACCTCCGAGCTCCTGACCCGGCTTCTAACCAGGCGTCCGACCTCGGATACGTCCGACTTCGGATACGTCCGACTTCAGATACATCCGACCTCAGAGCTCGCCATTTCGGAAGTTCGAACTCGCCGTTCACCTACCGCGGTCACATCCTTGCGTAGCCCGATCAGATACTATATCCTGCCATCGCTCCCAGCATTTAATGCGCGTGACTCCTGAAAACCTCCAGCTTACTCCGCAATTAATGCACGACTCCAGCTTACTCAACTATCATCACGCATGGCCCCTCCAGACCTCCGACTTACTCAACAATTAATGCGCGTGTCACCTGCTATCTACGGATCTCCAGTTCTCCACGACAAATCAGCTCGGCTGTGCCCAGTCAGCCGTGACAATTCCCTGACTCTGACCTCGCCCCCACGACAGCATTAATTCGCCTGATCGTACGCCAATTTGTGCGGCATGCTCAAGTGTACGACGACCTCGTCCCATCACCTCACAGGTAATCCAGCGTTCCTCTATAAAAGAAAAACAACTCCATTTAGAGGGGGCTGGAAGGCAAAAAAACTTCCGACACTTATTGTTTCTCCTCATCTGCACTTGCCCCCTCTGACTTAGGCATCGGAGGGTCGGCGCCGGAAAACTCGGCCATCGGCTTCCTTGTAGGTCCAGCGGAGGACGCCGCCCGCCGACCGATCGCCGTCCGCCAGCACCTCGCTGGAGCTCCACATTCTCGGCCGACCGGTAACCCCTGGGTCCAGTTTCCAGCAACAATCATATTTACATCGTGATTTTTTTTAACACTATAAAGATGCAAGTTCTTTGAGATAGTCCAAAAAACCCTAAGGATTTATCCTTACAAATTTCGATGTTGATAACGTAAGCGGCTTCACTTATATTTTTTCATCTGAAATTTTTAGGATATAAGTTCGAGCCTTCCCCATCCGATCAGCTGAAGTGGCGTTGGAGTACTTCTAGCTCCTTCTCTGTGATACAATGGGCTGGTCCACACCGGTCATCGAGGTGGGCCCTGGGCCCCTGTTGACCACGATGGGGTGGTCCCAACCACCCCCGGAAGAGGTCTCACCACACCCCCCAGTGGGCCTTTGGCCGCGCTCGCACGCCGGCCCTCGTGGGCTGCCGATCCCTCCGGTGCATTGCTGCTACGATCCGCCATCAACACAGCACGCCAGGTGTTCAAGAAAAGTTACGCTTAGCTGCACGCGAATTGAAGCAGCTTGGTACTCGACCGCACCCGGCGTAAACCCCTAGCGTTGATTTCATCTAACAGAATTTCTTATAATGCTTTCTAGCAAAACGACCTTCTCACGTGCTGGTGTGCAGACCATCCGCCACGTCACCGATCCGCACCAGACAAAACGAAACGAACTCCACCGTCAATCCTAAACCCAACGACCCATATCCACCGATGAATCCCAAAAGCATTCTAAAATCCTTTTCCAAGCCCCGCTCACCGAAACCAAATTTCCGCCTCTAGGAAACCCAAGCAGGCTCCATTCCCTCCAAAACCCCAATTTCCACCCTCTATAAACTCTCCCCCATCCTCCCTCCTAATCTCCTCATCTCCAATTCCCATCATCTCAGAGGAAATCAAATTTCCCTTCGTCAAAGCAGCCATGTCAGGTCGCGGGAAGGGCGGGAAGGGTCTCGGCAAGGGCGGGGCGAAGCGGCACCGGAAGGTGCTCCGCGACAACATCCAGGGCATCACGAAGCCGGCCATCCGCCGCCTGGCCCGCCGCGGCGGCGTGAAGCGCATCAGTGGCCTCATTTACGAGGAGACCCGGGGAGTTCTCAAGGTCTTCCTCGAGAACGTCATCCGCGACGCCGTCACCTACACCGAGCACGCTCGCCGCAAGACCGTCACCGCCATGGACGTTGTCTACGCCCTCAAGCGCCAGGGCCGTACTCTCTATGGGTTCGGCGGCTGAGGTCCATCCATTCGGTGGTTATTTTTTAAAACTTTTTTAGGGTTTTGGGATCTTCTTATGTGAGTGAGATGCTGTAAGTTCTTGTTGTGTACCTGGAATGGAAGTATCATGTTTCATTTTATCTTTTTAGAAGAAAAAGGAAAAAAGTCTAATCTTGCCAACCAGTTCTGTGATTGCTTGTTGATGCTGGTCAGTTTAGTATATATAATTATGTTTCAATTCAAGGGAGTAAGATGGTCTACTTGATCTATATGCTGTTGTGGTTTTATGTGGTTTGTTAGATAAATTTGCTCGTTTTCTCATCTACAGCAACCTGGATTAAAAAATATAGCCGAGATTTAAAGATTCTAAATCCGATCATTATAAAGCCCAAAAAGAATTTGTTTTCCCTTTTTGTGTACTCCACCAACCTGGAACCAGGAGGAAGAGAAGTGTAATGGGATATTGTTATATAGCTTAGTTTGACCTTTTGTTTTCTGCTTCTATCTTGATTAATCTCTGCCATTTCTTCCTTTTTCCCTTTCACATTGTTTGATGGCTTCATAACTGGTCAAAACATGGATATTATCAGTGACTGAGTTTGTTTTTTCATTCTTCTGCTGAAACCTTATGAAAATATTTAAATTAAGTGTTGATGAATTCATCTATGTTTGATATCCCATCATGAAGCATTATGCAGGGAGTTCTTGTGTGTGTTGGAGTATTGATCATCCAACATAATTTAGCCCACAATCTCACCCTCAAGATGCATGAAATATGCCAACCTGCAGATTTGATCAAGCTGGGATATGTTGCTGATGTAATGTTGGATGATAGAGTTCTGTTTTGCCTTATTTTCCTGAGGAAACAATAGGTTGTGCACCCATGGAATCGTACACTGGTCGGTTCCATGGGCAAATTGAATTACAATTTGATAGAAAAGCAAACCCTGAACATGGCTTTAAATTAGGGTTATGGAAATGATATTGATTCAAAGCTCAGTGTGTCCTGAGACAATTTTCAAAACTATCAAATATATTTTAGAATTGAAAGATTAACATAATAAATGAGAAACATGCCAGCTTTCAGAAGGTATGAATGGGCAAAATATTTTATCTTTGAGGATTCTTGTTCATTCAAGTAGATACTGTCTTTTACTCACTGTGTGACTAATAATCTCTACCTCTTACTGTTGCAGTTCGCCAGTGAAATCCAATGGCCAAAATGAAGAGATCTACCAAACTAGAAGTTCTTTTTTTGCCAAGCTGAATATATAAGAACATAGGCACTAATGAGGTTTGGAATCCTTTGATGCTGTAGGTATTTTTTTCCCCCCGACAAATGGTAGTAGTAATTAAAATATTATTCATGCTTATGCTTATTGCAGGATATGCTTTGTTGAGTAATGTAATCATTGACATTGAAAGATGCTGTCAGAGTTTGTATTTGTCACATAAGTGGGATGAATTGAAAGAAATAACAAGAGTTGATAGTACATAATGAGGATTAACTGACACTGGAGCATCGTAGAAAATTCTAGAAATCTAGTCTTGTTTCATCGTAAGGCACTAAACCAGTATGAATTGGGCACATATTACGTAAGGGAAGCAGGGAGGTCCTGCATCCATTGAACCATGATGGTCACTGGTGCCTGCAAATTTGCAACCCAGACCTTATATGGATGACATTACCGAGATTTACTATAGAGATCTATGCTGGAATATCATCACTTTTGAATTTGTAGGGTATGTGGCAGATTTTGTTTATTTAGAGGAGCTTTGCAGCTAGTTATGGCATATCTTAAATTGGAGACAGATTTTAATGGTGTAAACTAAGCTCTCACCTGAATTTCAGGTGATCTTATCTCAGAACTCTGTATTTAAAGATAATGAATGACAATAAAGTTTTCCTCCAATCTTCATAGAGTTTGTTTATTAATGGGTTTACAGAGATTTACTTTAGTTTTTCTTTTCTATGTTCAATGTTTCAGGTGGTTGATTTACCAACAAGATCTACTGGATTTATTCACTTAAAGCACTTGGTGCTGATCTTTCTCAGTGGCTTGAATAAGGAAGCAAACTTTCTTGGATTGGTTTCCCCTTTTAATGCTGCTTCTATACTGGAGAAATTTGAGTTGCATGTATGTCAATTTATCCTGACCAAAAATGTTGGTCATATAGAGAATTTGTTACAGATGATTTGTCTGTTGGAATGGTTTCACCACTTGATTATAATTCTGAAGGCCCATTCTGTAGGTAACTTGGATGGTCACACAATCTAAAAGCCAAGAAAACCACAAGGGTCCTTTTCAGTTTGGAATCTTTGGATTGTCATCACTCATAAAGATTAGTACGAATGAAACTATAAATGTAACTATCACTGTAATTGTTGGTACCATCTGAAGTGGAACTATTAATACTGGCTTCAAAACGAAGATAATTATCAATGCAATTATTAATGTGATTATTCTAACTAGATTAAGTATTATATATATGTAATGATAATAGTAGTGATTGATCCTCTTAGACCCACTATTTAAATCTGTGATATTTTCGATTTTTTGTTGGATTGCTTGTTGCTATTGGTAGCAGAAATAAGTAATTTAGGCTGATAATATCCTGGTTTAACACTGATTTGAGATGGGTTAGCTAGCAATTTTTTTTCATCTGGTTTGGACAAAGTTAAATGGATCAAGTATGGGTCACAACTTTGACCATATTTAGGTCATGAGGCTAGGGTTTTTATTGGTTGGATTTTGTCAAGCCAGGTTAGGTTTAAACTGCATCAACTAAATTTTGGTGAGGGATCTAAAATCCTGAGAAAATTGATTTTAATAATTGTGATAAAGTTTGGGCAGAGATAGAATGACCAAGATCAGGACAAGATGGATCTCGTTGGATCTTCACAAATTGGGACTTGGGAGCCGACAAAAGGACAAGTTTGGATAAAGTAACAAATGTTCATTGTCAAGTAGGGACACGTATAACAAATGATAAATATTACATATAATTTTCTTTTCCCATTTCTTTTTAATATCAATATGTATTTTAAATAGCTTTGCCTAACTAATAATAAGTTGATGATATGTGAAACAAAGGGTCCATAGCTCAGTGGTAGAGCATTTGACTGCAGATCAAGAGGTCACCGGTTCGAACCCGGTTGGGCCCTTATACTATTTTCTGTTTTCTATTTTTGAATATCCTTTAGATTTCTTCTTTTAGCTATTAATTTATGATTTCGGGTTCATAGCTTAGTGGTAGAGCATTTGACTGCAGATCAAGAGGTTACCGGTTCGAACCCGGTTGGGCCCTTATTACTATTATGGGCCCTTATTACTATTATCTGTTTTCTATTTTTGAATATCTTTTAGATTTCTTCATTTTTAGCTATCAATTTATGCTTTCACTTTAACAAATTATTGTGAATTTTCTTTTTAAGTATTCTACTGCCAAACACTTTGCTAATTCACTATTTTCTTTATATCTCTCAAATTTAGATTTTTGATTTCTTCTTTTAGCTTTGAATATTAAGATGATTTCTTTATTTTTAGCTATCATGTGCTTTTCACTTTAATAAATTAATATATGATTTTTTCTATCAAGTCTCCTACAGTCAAATTATCTGTTTTCTATTTTTGAATATCTTTTAGATTTCATCATTTTTAGCTATAAATTTGTGCTTTCATTTTAATAAATTAATGTGATTTTTCTTTTTAAGTATTCTAGTGCCAAACACTTTCCTAATTCACTATATTCTTTACATCTCTCAAATTTGGATTTCAATTTCTTCTTCTTTTTTTTCTTTTTTTTTGCGCTAAAACAAAAGGGGTAGAAGGGAGGAAGGGACAAGCCCACCCCTGCGTAGCAGCCCAACTGAGCCCCCGCCCCACCAAGAGAATGTTCGATGCGGGCAGAAATGACCGTGTATTGGGCACCCCGACCGGTTTTACTTATGCCTTCCCCACCCGTGAGCCCGGCTCAGCTACCCCTCTAGGCTCTGGCTCGAGTCCCACGTGTGAGTACGTCACATCTGGCACCACCCTAGCTACTAACTAAAACAAAAAGGGTAGGGGGGAGGAAGGGACAAGCCCACCCCTACGTAGCAGCCCCCATTGGGCTCCCGCCCTGCCAGGATAATGTTCGATGCGGGCAGAAATGGCCGTGTGTTGGGCACCTCGACTGGTTTTACTCATGCTTTCCCCATCCGTGAGCCCGGCTCAGCTACCCCTCTCGGCCCTGGCTCGAGTCCCACGCGTGAGTACGTCACACCTGGCACCACCCCGGCTACTAGCTAAAACAAAAGGGGTAGGGGAGGAAGGGACAAGCCCACCCCCGCGTAGCAACCCCCACCGGGCCCCTGTCCCGCCAGGAGAATGTTCGATGCGGGCAGAAATGGCCGTGTGTTGGGCACCCCGACCGGTTTTACTCATGCCTTCCTCACTCGTGAGCCCGGCTCAGCTATCCCTTTGGGCTTTGGCTCGAGTACCATATGTGAGTACGTCATACCTGGCACCATCCTGGCTACTAGCGGTCCTATACCTCATGTCTAAGCAGTGGCCGAAACCACATTTTAATCGTCGTTGCAGCAACTCGAACTTGGGACCATTAGGTTAGAATCCCCGCCCAGTACCACTAGGCTACCACCTTAGTTTTGAAAATTAAGATGTTTTATTTATTTTTAGCTATCAATGTGCTATCACTTTAATAAATTAATATGTGATTTTCTTTATCAACTATCCTTCTGGCAAATATTATCCTAATTCACTATTTGTTTCTTTATATTTCTTAAATTTAGATTTCAGCTTCTTTTTGAGTTTTGAATATATCAGCATCCAAAGTTTTGCTAAGCATGTTAATTAATGCTCATTCAAATCTGAATTATTTATCTTTGGCTATTAAAATCTTGTTCTCTTAACTTATATACTGACCGCTTTTCCTAAAACTTGCACATTAATCTCATTTTAGATACCCAATTATGTTCTTCTATTTAAGATATTAACATGATTCTTTTTAATTTTTAATTTAAAATTTGTATTAACAATTTGTGTTATTCTCTTCCAACTTGACATATTAATCTGTGCTTTTCTCTTTAAGAATATTAGTTCCAAACACTTTCCTAATTCACTATTTTCTTAATATTTTCTAAATATACATTTTAGCTTATTTTTTCCACTGAATATATCAACATCATAATTTTGCACTAAGTATGTTAATTAATTCTTTCATTTGAATTTGAATTTTTAATCTTTGATTGTTAAAATTTTGTTTTCTCAACTTACATATTTATCACTTTCTCAAAAACAGGCACATTAATCTTATCTTAGATATTAAATTATGTTCTTAAATTTTAAATATGAATATGATATATTTCATTTTTACTTATCGATTTGTGCCAATTTGTGATTTCACTTTAAGACACTAATCTTTGCTTTTCCCATTAAGTATACTAGTGCCAAAAGCTATCTTAATTCACTATTCTTTTTATATTTATTAAACTTAGATTTTAGTTTGTTCTTTCCATTTTGAACATATAGCAACAAAATTTTACTATGAGCACATTAATTAATACTTTCATTTTCAGATATTAATTTATGCCTTTTAAATTAAATTTGTTAAAGCCAATCTCTTTCTAGTTTTTTCTCTTTAAAAAATTCTGATAATGGAGTTGCGGACTGGGTGGCTACTTATGTAGCCAATCACTCTGGTAGTACTCTGTGGGTTGAAGATGGAGAGTTCTTCCTGACATTCCGAGGTATTTTGTTTTTCGATTTTATTGAGTGTATATGTACTTGGCAGGTATGATCCATCTGCCTCAGCAAAAAAAAAAATCCCGATAAGTATATAAAGGCATTAATATTTTTAGCTGTTGGGGGAAAAACAGATTGCCCCAAAGCACATGAACGCGTCGCTGGCACGTGACCAAAGCGTCCGACCTGAAGGCGCCCGATCTGGAAGCGCCCGACCTGAAGGCACCTGATCTCGGTATCCCCGACTTTAAAACGCCGAGCCGACCTCTAAGGGCCGATCTCGCCGTTTATACGTTAGGGCCACACCCTGCGACGACCTCACCACGTCACGCTCCAGCCGCCGACCATGCTACGACGTATCAGGGACCATGCCCTGAGCGACTGTCAACAATTAATGCGCATGGCCTCTGCAGATATCCGGCTTACTCAACAATTAATGCGCATGGCCTCTGCAGACCTCTGGCTTACTCATCAATTAATGCACACGAGCTCTGCAGACCTCCGGCCTACTTCAAATCTCAGGCCATACACGGCAACTCATTAATGCACACGATCATGCAGAATTATGACGGTAACTCGCCCAGTCATATCTCAGGCAACTCCATATCTACCTATAAAAGGAGAACTTCTCTCCCCTAAATAGGGTCTTCTTCCCCCCGTCAATTTCCAGGATCAATATTCTGGCCATTCTCCTCCTTAGCCCCCTCAAAGCATTGGAGGGTCGGCGCTGGAAACCCTGGCCACCGGCTTTTTTGCAGGTCCCCCGGAGGACGCCGCTCACCGACAGATCGCCATCCACCATGCCGCCCGCCATCTCACGACCGGAGCTCCTCCTTCTCAGCCGAGCGGTCACCCCCGGGTCCACTTTCCAGCAACAGTTGACGCTAGAGGAAGGGCCCGAGTTGTAGCCATGAAGTTGAGAAGTAAAGGAGCCTCCAACGCCTCTTGGCGTCCCCCACCAAGCCCTGGACACTCTGTCCAGAACTCGCCACCAAGACCTCCGGCGGACCTAGTCCCCCAAGTCCAGCCGGAACAGTTCAACATTCTGGTGCAATAAGTTCAAGCCTTGGCTACGACGGTCCAAGGCCTGCAATGTGTGGAGTCCTTGCCGCTTCCGCAAGTCCAGGTCCAGTCAGTGCTCCCCTCGAATAGACTGGCGCCCCAAGGCCAAAACCTCTATGGCTCCTCGAGGGCCAACAACGAGGAACGATGTTACTGCCAAGGTTTAACCCGAGCGTCTCCCTAGAGAGAGCCGCCAGGGAGGGACCTAGGCAATGGGCCGCAGCTATCAGAAGCTGAGTCAGTCCCGGGGCAGCCCGCACCAGAGTAGACTACTATGGTGATCCCCCAGGGTGGGAAACTCGACAGGAAGGTCGAGAAGCTCGAGCGCCAGATTGAGGCGCTTCACAGCAAGAAGTCAAGGTGCGAGGGTGACTTTGAGTTTACCACTAAGTCCCCCTTTTTCCGCCAGATCGAGGATGAGCCGGTCCCACTGAGGTTTAAAATGCCCCAAGTGGAGCCCTACAATGGAACTACCGACCCCCTCGACCATTTGAGAGTTACTGAGCCCTTATGGCACTACAAGGGTCCTCGGAGGCTGTGCTCTACAAGGCCTTCCCAGCAACTCTTCGGGGAGCGGCTCGGCTCTGGTTCTCTGGACTGAAGCCGAGCACAGTATCCTTTTTTGAGCAGCTCGGCAGGCAGTTCACCACTAACTTCGCTGCCAGCCGATATCAGCGGCGGACGTCGGACTTCCTCCTTGACATCAAGCAAAAGGAGGAAGAGTCTCTCAAAGACTACTTCGACCGTTTTACCGCTGCAACCTGGAAGGTCCACGAGCTCGACCAGTCGATAGCCATGTCGGCACTTAAGATTGGGGCTCGATCCTACAGGTTTCTCTTCTGTATTGAGAAGAGCTTCCCCATCGACTTCACCAAGATGTTGGCCCGAGCTCGGAAGTATGCGAGGGCCGAAGAGACTATTGCCTCCAGGTGGAGCGTGACCGAGCAGATCTCGAAGAAGCAGAAAAGACGCCGCGAGGAGCGCGGTCGTCCCAAGAGCCCGTCTCCCCGCCGAAACATGAACTTGCCTCGACTAAGGAGTCCACCCCGACAGTGGGGACAACCTCGACCAAGGTCCCCACCTTGACCGATATCTCCGCCGTGGCCACGAATGCCCTCGAGAAAATACGAGAATTACACTCCCCTCAATGCTCCTCGGGCGGAAATCCTAATAGAGATAGAAGGCCGAGACTACTTCCGACCTCCACCCCCGATACAGGATACAGGAGCTCGGCGCAATCCTAGAAAGTACCGCCGCTTTCACTGGGACCATAGCCATGATACGGAGGATTGCTTCTAGCTCCAGGATGAGATCGAGGCACTCATCTGCCGTGGAGTACTCGACCGGTTTGTGCGGAACCGGCGTGAGGAAAGGAGGCCAGTAGAAAATTCCGCACTGCCCGAAGATCCAAATGACAATAGGCCTATTGCCGGCACCATCAGCACCATCGATGGAGGAAGCTCAGTTGAAGAACCAGCCGGGGAAAGGATTCCCCCGAAGCACCCACGCACCTCCGAAGCCATCTCATTCTCGGACAAGGACTTGGAAGGGGTTGAGACCCTTCCTGATGACGCTGTGGTCATCTCCATGATTGTAAATAAGTTTGATGTAAAGCGCGTCTTAGTCGATAATAAAAGCTCGACAAATATTTTGTACTATGATGTCTACCAGAAGATGGGATGACAGAAAGCCAACTCCGAAGAATGAATGCTCCACTGGTCGGATTCACCGGGGATTCGGTTCCGGTCGAGGGCGAGGTTAGCCTTTTGGTCATGGTCGGGCTCGCCCCCCGAGAAAGTACTGTGAAGACGGATTTCCTTGTGGTCCGTCTGCTTTCGGCCTACAACGCCATTCTTGGACGACTAGGGCTTAATGCCCTTCGAGCTATGGTCTTGACTTATCATCTGCTCATGCGATTCCCCACCAACCAAGAAGTAGGCGAAGTTCGTGGGGCCAGTCAATAGCTGAGCGATGCTATATGGAGACTCACCAAGCGAAGCCACCGGCCAAAGCACCAAGCCAATGGGAGCAACCGACCGAGGCGTCAACCAAAACGTCAGAACAAATGCTGCCCATCGAAGCCTTAGAGGTGCGAGACGATCTCTGGAAGGAACGGATAGAGCTCGGTGAGCTCCTTACCCAAATTTCATTAAAAGAAAACTGCCCAGAGCTAACCGTGCAGGTCGGCTCCGGCCTGAGCGCCCGCGAAAGAGACCACCTGATCGAGTTCCTGCGGACTAATATGGACGTCTTCGCCTGGTCGCCCGCCGATATGCCGAAAATAGATCCCGAGGTCATGGTTCACCGACTCCAGGTGAAACCAACTTGCAAACCGGTACGGCAGAAGAAACGAGGCTCCGACCCAGAACGACAGCGGGCAGCAGCCGAAGAAGTGGACAAACTTCTCGAGGCCGGCTTCATCCAGGTCTCCTATCTGGACTGTCTCGCCAACGTGGTCCTCGTAAAGAAAGCTAACGGAAAGTGGCACATGGCGTGGACTACACCGACCTGAATAAAGCCTGCCCAAAGGACAGCTTTCCACTTTCCAGCATCAACCAGCTCGTTTACTCCACCTCAGGACACCAGTTGCTGACCTTCATGGATGCCTTCTCGGGATATAATCAAATCCGAATGGCGCTAGAAGATGAAGAGAAGATGGCTTTCATCACCGACAAGGGCATTTACTATTACAAAGTAATGCCTTTCGGGTTGAAAAATGCTGGAGCAACATATTAAAGGCTGGTCAGCTAAATCTTTAAAAACCAAATAGGCCGAAACATGGAAGTCTATGTGGACGACATGTTGGTAAAGAGCCGAACAGCGGAGGACCATGTGGCTGACCTCAATGAGACATTCTCCGCACTCAGGAAGTATCAGATGAAGTTCAACCATGCTAAGTTTGCGTTCAGAGTCACCTCGGATAAATTTCTTGGCTTCGTAGTCACCCAACGTGAAATCAAAGCAAACCCCGAGAAGATCCGAGCACTCCAAGAGATGGTACCGCCAAAGACGGTCAAGGAGGTACAACGGCTCATTGGGCGGGTCGCTGCCCTGGGAAGGTTCGTTTCCGGGTCAGCCGAGCGGTGCCTCCCAATCTTCACAATCCTCAAGCGACCGAAGAACTTCCTATGGTCGGAGGAATGTTAGCAAGCTTTTGAAGAGCTTAGGCGCCTTCTTGCTTCCCCTACGTTACTCACAAAATCCCAGTAGGGTGAGCTCCTCTATTTGTACCTGGCTGTCTCCCCGGTTGCAGTAAGCTCGGTCCTGGTCTGAGAAGAGAACAAGCTTCAAAGACTAGTGTATTATACCAGCCGGATCCTGAGGGATGCTGAGACCCGATATTCCAAATTGGAGAAAATAATCTTTGGTCTGGTCATCTCAGCTCGGAGGCTCCGACCCTATTTTCAGGCCCACACTGTGGCCATACTGATCGACCAACCTATTAAGCAAATTCTGCAACGATCGGATCGCACCGGGAGGATCGCGAAGTGGGCAGTCGAGCTCAGAAAGTTTGACCTTGAATATCGTCCGAGGCCAGCGATCAAAGCCCAGGCGCTTGCTGACGTTATTGTGGAGTGCACCTTATCGGACGATCCCGAGCTTGCACCCTGATAAGTGCTAAATAATGTATAAATTAATATCTTATTCATAGCACTTATCATTATTTTAATTTACATATTTTGTAAATTTAACTAAAAAAATTGTGTTTTCCTTCATCATTTCATTTTAAATAAATTATTCAAGTTTGATTGATTTTCTTTACTTATTGATTAAACCTAATGAATGCGGGTCAAGTTAAATTTATTTGGGATGAACTCTGAACCCAAATCGCATGCAGCTAAACCAAATTACAATCTTCAAACAAGCCACGTTATCATGCAAATCCCCCTTCATTCCATCTCATCTTGTTTCGAGTCCATCCCACACTCGAGCCTTCATTCGGATCCAAAACGGAACCAAGGAACAGAGCTACAAATCTTCTTCTTCTTCCGTGATAAGTCCCAGTATCCCACAACGAACGGATCTCCCGACCAAGGAATAAAGCCGTTTGCC
>JAOXJJ010000819.1:10203840-10224689 GCA_025769935.1 Phoenix roebelenii
TTGAGCATTGGGTTTGGTGCCCAAGAAAATGGGGAAGGATTATAGGTCGTGTAACCAAACCGATTTTAGGTTGGGCTACAATAGGGGTTGGCGGTGTAGGGGTCCTAGAATTTTGCATGAGCTCATGGATCTCTTGTTGGAATTCCTTGTATCTAGCCCGTATGGCAACGATCTGTTCTATGAGATACCTCAAAATGTCAGAATTCATGGTAGCTACAGGGATTTTAGGTTGATTAAGATAGTACTCCATATCACTATAAGTTGGCATGCAATGATGACATTGGGTGATGATGTGAAATGCAGTGTCATTAATGAAACCCTAATAACTATGATGTAGGACCAAATTTGATGCAGGACAACCTATGAATGCAATCTATTATGATTTCAGAAATCAGCAAGTCTTCACAAGAATAACTTAAAATTTAAATGTTGCTAATTTTTACTTCGGTTATTCAGAATTAAGGATTAAGATTATTCAAATTAAGAAATTAGATTGCAATCAAGTAGTACAGTTGTTCTGATCCTAAAGTAATCTGATCGAATAATATTGAGAAACGTCCTGTTACTAAGGTGTGCTAATTTAATATCAAGATTTAATGGGTAATAGGGTGGGTTCGGAAGTAAAAATGGGATGGGTTTGAAAGTAGGGGTTCTATGTTTAGAATTTTGACAGCAAAAGTAAGTTTTAAGAATATAGCTATCATGTAAGAGAACTAGAACATAATTAAATGAACAAGCCCAAAAAAAGTGGAAATCTATCACCTATCGTGGCGCAGACGACCAAAATTGTTTGCTCGTGGCTTTCCAAGTAGTGGAGATGACGACGTAGTGCCGACACTCAGTGGGGGCTGATTGCTGAATCCGAGCTGTTCAGTTGAAATGGACACTAAGAGGATGCTGCTGTGGATCTGTAGTAGTTGTACAGTGTGAGCCTGAAAGGTCTACGGGCCAGTGGTTGCAGTTGGGACCGTGTAATGAAGAAAGAGGGTGGGGTGGTATGGCCCTGTTGAAGAATAGGCCTGTTGGGCCCTGAGTGCAAGTGGAATCGATGGCCCGTGAACGTAAGGGCCGGGCGGGGTTTGTCCGGTGTGCAGTTGGAAGAGGGTGGGGCACAGCATGGTGGAATCGACTTGGGTGTTAGCGACACCGGCATGGGCGGAGCTCGGTCGACTGTTTTCGCCGTCCTACGCCAGAGATGGAGGCCGAGAAAAGGAAGATGGCAGCGACACAGTGTTGTGGGCGGCACCGTGGATGGCGTTGTGGGCGGCGGCAGAAAAGGGGTAGCAGCTGGGAAGAGGATGGCGACGACGACGGAAGCGGTGGAGCACGGTGGCGGCGGCGACAGAAAAGGGGTAGCAGCTGGGAAGAGGATGGCGGTGCTCTGCAAGGTTGCGGTCGGTCGCGGGGAAGGTGACGCAGGTGGAGGCAGTGCTTGGCGATGGCGGCGGGTGCGACGATGCAGGTGGAGGCAGCGCTGGCCGACGGCGGCGGCGCGGCGGGGACCGGGCGGCGGATCGGCATAAGCAGGGCGGCGTTGCCACGGAGAAGAGGGCTGATGAACAGTTACCCCTCTTTTCTTTTCTTTTTTTTCTTTTTTTTCTTTCTTTTTTTTAAAGACACGTGAGGTCACATGCGTTCTTTTTACCTTGGATCCGGGTTGTCGGGCGTTACCCGCTTCGATAACCCATTAGTCCTCACATGCAAGGCACGATTTTTTTTTTTTTGGAGGGGGGACGGATCGGGCTAGTGGGGAGCGGGTTAATGGGTTTGGCTCTTACCCGTTTGGGCTGATTGTCTTCAACCTCCCGACAGTTCGGGAGGGTGGTCGTTCCTCGTGGCGGCGGCGGGGCTCTGCGGCGACGGACGGCGGCCGGAGAGGGATGGCCAGTCACGGTGGCTGCCGAAGGCGGCTTCCGGTGGTGCAGGCGGAAGCGGGGTGGCGCTGCAGGCGATTTGCTCATCGGCGAAATTCGGCGGCGGGGAGACGACGCGATGCAGAGGTGGGGAAGATCTTCCTATGGTGGTTCGGGCGTTGCTGGTGGCGACTGATGGTGGCGGTGGAGGCGAACACGGGTCTGATGGCTGGTGGGAAGGGGGGAAGGGGAACGGGTAGATGGGAACCTGGCTGATGGGGCTCGGGTGAAGTCTGGAGCTCGGGTGAGGTCTGGCGGCGGTGCAGGCGGAGGATGGAGGCGGCGCGGCTTGATGGTGGAAAGGGGTTTTCCTTTCTCCTCTGGTGTGAACCGAGAGAGAAAGAGAGATTCCTTTTTCTGCTGAACACCGAGGGAGAGAAAAGGGGAATCAGGACCAAACTAATGGAAACTAGATCGTGGCTTTAGCAATAGAGGCAAAATCGAGGCTCTGATACCAAGTTGATGTAGCATAAGTGCCGGAAAAGAGGAGGAAGAACAAGGGAAGGAGAAGGAAGAAGAGGTTATAGAGACGTAGGAAAAAAATAAGGGGAGGAGGAAGAAAAAGAAGGACAAGAAGGAGGCTAGGGTTTTTTCTCATTCAATCATCAGTTGCCTCATACATGAGAGGGGTGATCTTTATATAGACCTTACATATTGACCCAATTACATAAACCCAATTGACCAGTCTAATAATAAAATAACGAACCAAATTGACTTGACTAAAACAAAAACAAATAATGCAATAAAAAAAAATGACTCGGACTCAAATGGACCCAATCCGGGTCTGACTCAATCCGGAGGCTCAGGATCATTTGGACGAAGGGCTCTGATGTCCCTATCATATCTACAGACAAATGGAGAAACCGAGATGACGAATCACACCATTCTGCAGGGGCTCAAAGCTAGGCTCGACCGATCCAAGGGGCAATGGGTCGAAGACCTATACAATGTTCTCTGGGCTTACAGGACCATGTTCCGACTACCCACCGGCGAGACCCCCTTTAATCTGGCATATGGAACAGAAGCTATCATCCCTTGGAAATCGGACTCCCCTCACCAAGGATAGAGCACTACGATGCCAACTCCAACTCCTCTCAGCTCAGGAATAATTTGGACCTCGTTGAAGAGGCAAGGAAAGCCGCTCGAGTCCGCATGGTGAGGTACCTGCAGAAGACGGCACAATACTACAATTTCAGAATAAAGGCCAAGTTTTTCAAAGTGGGATATTTCATTCTCAGGAGAACTGAAGCTTCTCAGCCTACCGAGTAGGGGAAGCTAGCCCCGAAATGGGAAGGACCTTACCAGATCGCGCGAATCCAGCAGCCCGGAGCATACAAGTTGGAGTCTTTCGAAGGGACCCCCATTTCATGAGCTGGAATTCTGAAAATTTTTGGATGTACTACCAGTAAAGCCCTCAGGGGTCCTCAACAATTGGAAACACAACTCTTGTCCCCTTCTTATGATAATTCGTTTATAGCTCTCCCTTAATTATTCCATGTTCTTCCTGATATGGGGATGTTTGTGCACTTCAAGAAACTCGACTAAGCTCGGATGCCCGATCAAGCTCGGACGCCCGACCAAGCTCGGATGCCCCAGCCAAGTCAGGAACGCCTCGCCACGTCGACGTCGAGCTCGGTTTCGATCTTCCTCAAAGACCCCGACCAAGATCGGGATGCCCCGCTGAGTCGACAGTGAGCCCAAGCTCCCTCGACCTCGAAAAACGTCACCAGGTCGACAGTGAGCCCAAGCTCCCTCAGCCTCATGCTCGATTCCTCGACTATGGTCGGGATGCTCCGCTGAGTCAACAGTGAGCCCAAGCTCCCTCGACCTTGGGAAGCGTCACCAGGTCGACAGTGAGCCCAAGCTCCCTCAGCCTCGTGCTCGATTCCTCGATTAAGGTTGGGATGCCTCGCTGAGTCGATAGTGAGCCCAAGCTCCCTCGACCTTGGTAAGACATTCAACAACGGGGTAGTACCTACATGCCCCCCTATGGTGGACGAAGATAGGGTAGTACCTACGCGGACCCCCGCAACATTCAACAACGGGGTAGTACCTACGCGGCCCCCCATGGAAGATGAAGACGGGGTAGTACCTACGCGGATCCCTGCAGCATTCAACAACGAGGTGGTACCTACGCGGACCCCCGAGGCCTTCAACAATGGGGTAGTACCTATGCGGACCCCCGAGGCCTTCAATAATGGGATAGTACCTACGCGCCCCTCCATGGCGAACGACGACAGGATAGTACCTACACGGACCCCCATGGCGTACGCCCCATGGGTAGTACCTACGCGCACCCCCTGGCGTGCAGGTGCGCCTAAAGCAGACAATACCTCGTAGGAAATGCGACATTCTCCCCTGCTCGGCCAACGCGGGCTACACTGTTGCGCGAGGCTCTGACCAAAGCGCCATCTCTACAACAGATGACATCATCTACGGTAGCGAACTACAGGCCAAAGAACGCTCCTAAAAGCCGACCACAGAGCGGACTCACTTATCTCAACCTGAGATGCCCGGCACCGATGGTGCAAGAGGTATAACCCTACCCAGCACTCATGTCATTGTATCAACTTGTTTATATTACTAGACGGTCGACAAAACCCCGACCAAGCTCGGGACCCCCCCGACCAAGGTCGGGATGCTCTCCTGAATCATCTATAAGCCGAGGTTCCCTCGACCCCATGCATACTCTCCTCACAACCAATCTTCAGTTCAATCTTCACTTATTCCGGGCCCCTCTAAACGAGGGCCCGGCCGAGTCCAAACGTCGATTCAAGTCGAGACGGCCTGTAACGACAACTTCGAGCTCCGCCTGATGATACTCTGGCCGAGCCCGAAAGTGCCAAGTCACTCATAGTAAGTTATGATTCTACTTGTTGATGCTCCAACCGAGTTCGAGATCAGAAAATACGAAAGCTCCAACGATAGCCCGACCTCGGTCTACGATCTCTTTGGAGCTCGACCTTAAAGCTTTGACAAGCTTATTCTAGAAGCCGAGCCCAAGGACTCAGACAAATTTTTCAGAAGGTAAACTTAAAATGCCTAGCGGGATCTCTCCGGAGTCCGACATTAAAGCTTTGACAAGCTTATTCTGGAAGCCGAGCCCAAGGACTTGGCAAAATTTTTCAGAGGATAAATCTAAAGGCCTAGCGGGACTTCTTCAGAGTCCGAGCTCAAAGACTTAGCGAGTTTTCCTAAAATCTAAACCTGGAGCCTAAACGTGTTCCCTATCAGAGCTAAGCCTAATAACTTAGCGAATGCTACTAGAATCTAAGTCTATAGATTTAGCCGAGCTTGAAGACTTGAAGGAATTCGCTGGAGGGGAATTCAACTTAAGTAGCTAAGGTAAAAGTTTACCTACTACGCAAAAAAGAGACAAGCAGAAATTTAGAAAGAGAAAATTCTTCATTAATAAAGGCCTAATGGCCAAAGTACAAAATCAAGGTTCGGCCGTATTCAAAGGCCGTACTCATTTACAAAAAAGAAAACCAAAAGAAAAAAAAGAGGCTAAGTCCTAAGGGGTTGCGACTTCACCAGCGCCGACCTCAGAGTCGTCCACGACGATCACTTGAGGGTCCTCAGCAGGAATTTGCTCGGGACCTTCCGCGACGGCCTCGGATGGGACTCCACCTGTGGCCTTGGAAACGCCCCCGGCAACTTCTTCAAGGGAAGACTCTTGAGCCGCTTGCTCGGCAGTGCCAGCTTCAGCCTCGGTATCCCCCTGCTCGGCCTCGAGGATCACGGGGACATCGAGTTTGCTCTCTGCGCCGACCCCCATCCTTGGCCGAATGCCTGAGAGGTCGAGTTGAGGGCAGAACTGCTGCATCTGCCTCCAAAAATTTTCGAAGCACCGAGGAATCCATCCACGGCCTCCTCTTCCAGCAGATCGCGGAACTCTTCTGATTTCTTGAAGAGTTCCACCACATCCCGGGCCTGCTCCAGGGCCCTTTTCTCTCGAGCCTCAAGCTGCTCGACTTTTAGGCGAAGAACTCCTCCTTCATATTTATGGTCGGCGGCCTCGGAGCGGGCCTTGGCTAAACGCGCCTCAGAGGTGCGCAACTCTGACCTCGCCAGAGTGTGCGCGGCCTTCTCCTCCTCGAGCTCGTTGACGGTCGATCACCGCTCGGCCTCGGCAGCCTCCATCCGCGCAATGGCCTCCGCCCGCGCGGCCTCGGAGTCGGCAAGCCTCTTCTCTGCCATCTCCAGCTGCTTGTGGAACCTTCGAGCCTCATTCTAGCATTTGGAGGCTATGAACACCAGAGTATCGATCTCGTGGAGATGCTGCAGAAAAAATAACGATAAGTAAAAGTGAAGGAAATGTTAGCAACCGAAGCAAAAATGAAAAGGTGACTTACCTGAACAGCATTACAATAAGTTTGGTCGACCAAGTTGCCGAGCTCGATAGCTTTGAACTCAGCCTTGTCGGTCGGAAGCAACGCACGGCGAAATACTTCGTACGCGACATCACTATCTCGGAGGGCCGAGCTGCCTTCACGAATCGGGGACTCCGGATCACTAGCCCCCCTCCCGGAGCGATCTCCGACCCCCGACGAACTCGACCTGCCCAAGCTCGGAACTTTGGGGCCCCTGCTCGGCTGGGGGCTCGAGCGTCGTAGACGAACAACCGGCCAACTCAGCTGCTGAGAAATGGGGGCGGGGCAGGCAGGGGGTGCCAAACCCATCACCCCTTGGAACCCGAGCTCGCCTGCTCGGTAGCCGGGGCCTCTACCCGGACGGACTCGGAAGGTCCGACCCTAGAGCCCCTCACCTCGGTAGAGGCAGAAGTTGAGGCCGACCTGGCCTTCTTCCTGGGCTCGGGAAGAGCCCCGCCAGCTTCGGCCGCCCTCCTCTTCAGTCGGGCAAAAAGCGTGGTATTGTTTGTCACCATGTTGGGAACGTCTGAAAAAAAAAAAAATTTCTAAGTGTTAGATCGATGCTAAGAAAAGAAGGAAAGAAGCAAATAAGACAAAAGACAGCAAAATGAAGAAGGAGCAGTGCGACTGCTCTTACTCTCGGGGCGCGCCGAGCTCAAGCCGACGTTCACCAAAGCCTCCTCGCTCAGGAGGCTGGTCAAAAGGATATCACCCCCGAGGCTGCGTAGAGCATCAAATGCTCTCTGCTCGTCCGTCGAGAGCTGGGTGAGCCGGTTGAGGGCCTTCAGCCGGGGATGCCCCCACCTCGGGTCGAATCCACGAAAGCTCGGAGGAAAGGAAGAAAAACTTCCCCTTCCACTCATGAATAGAGGAAGGGGCACATCGGAAAAGTGACATACCGTCCCGAAAGGCGAAGTAAAGCCACTCCCCGTCCGCCGGGTTCGACTTTAGTAAGAAGCACAGGTGGAAAACACTCATCAAGGTCGGTATCCCGTGCGCAAGGCAAAGGGATAGGAACCCGATGATGGTCCTCCACAAGTTCGGAGCGAGTTGTGCTGGGACGAGCTAGTACTCCACCAGCAACTTGTTCACAAACTCATGAAGAGGAAACCGCAGGCCGACCCAGAGTGTCTCGACGTACACTCCGATCCGACCTAGAGGAGGTCTCCTTACCCGGTCCTCCGACCCCGCGAGCTCGAGACGAAACCCGGGCCAGAAGAAAAATCGGGAACGAACCAACTCTAGTTCCTCCTCGGTCAGGGTAGACCCGATCTCACCGGGACCATGACCCATCCCAGAAAAGGAAAAACGAAGGAGAAGACAAGGGATGAAGGAAAAATAAAGGAGAAAATAAGGAATGAAAGAAAAGAAGAAGAAGAAGGGTTCCCCGAGCCAACGTGGGAAAATAACCTACTGTGGAGTCGCCGGAAATCGCCTCAACACACCGCCGGAAAGGCTCGGTCGCGACAGTGGAAGAAGAAAGGAAATGAGAGGAAGAGAGAAAAAACAGCAACTGTGACGACCGAATGAAACCTTTCTAAGGCTAACTCAGGGGGTTTATATAGAACCTCTCGACGGCTCAGATCGGCAGGTTCAGATCCTGCCCTCCGCCCAGATTCCACCACGTGTCGGCCCCAGGAATCGAAGCAACACATTTAATCTGGATCGGCACCTCAAATATGGAATCAAGGCAGTGTCCCATCAGATCTCGGAGCCCCATCATGAGCCCAAGACGCGAGGCAGCCTCGAAAGGCGAGAGGGCGTCACCTCGTCTCCTCTCATTAAAGGTGCCTCCGAAGCGCGCGAGATGCCGAAATAATTTAAAGCTCCTTGGCCTCCACTAATGCAATAAATGCAACTACTTCCTTTGCCCGAGCTCGTAAGCGGCTCGGACTTGGAAGTTGGGGGGTAGTGTTGGGGGAAAAACGGATTGCCCCAAAGCACATGAACGCGTCGCCGGTACGTGATCAAAGCGCCCGACCTGAAGGTGCCTAACCTGGAAGTGCCCGACCTGAAGGCGCCCAACCTGAAAGTGCTCGACCTGAAGGCGCCCGATCTGGAAGCGCCTGACCTGAAGGCACCTGATCTCGGTATCCCCGACTTTAAAATGCCGAGCCAACCTCTAAGGGCCGATCTGGCCGTTTACACGTTAAGGCCACACACTGCGACGACCTCACCACGTCACGCTCCAGCCGCCGACCATGCTACGACGTATCAGGGACCATGCCCTAAGCGACTGTCAACAATTAATGCGCATGACCTCTGCAGATCTCCGGCTTACTCAACAATTAATGCGCATGGCCTCTGCAGACCTCTGGCTTACTCAACAATTAATACACACGAGCTTTGCAGACCTCCGGCCTACTTCAAATCTCAGGCCATACACGGCAACTCATTAATGCACACGATCATGCGGAACTATGATGGTAACTCGCCCAGTCACATCTCAGGTAACTCCATATCTACCTATAAAAGGAGAACTTCTCTCCCCTAAAAAGGGTCTTCTTCCCCCCGTCAATTCCCAAGATCAATATTCTAGCCATTCTCCTCCTTAGCCCCCTCTGACTTAAACATCGGAGGGCCAGCGCCGGAAACCCCGGCTATCGGCTTTCTTGCAGGTCCCCCGGAGGACGCTACTCACTGACAGATCGCCACCCACCACGCCGCCCGCCATCTCACGACCGGAGCTCCTCCTTCTTAGCCGAGCGGTCACCTTCGGGTCCACTTTCCAGCAATATTAGCATTTTCACCTATCAATCTCAAAAATCTTGCACTAATTACATATATTATAGATAGGTTTCTAAGTCCATTTCCTGTCCAACTGCTCGTTATTGGTAACTCTCTCATTTGCGCTCATTTTTAGATATTAGCTTGTGTTTTTTTCTTTTGATTATATTGGTGGAATATATTTTTCTAGTTCTCTATTTTTTTCTTAATTCACTAGTTCTGTATTAGAGACAAAGTAAATGCTACGAGCTTAACACAAAGTTTTGATTTCTATATATTGTACTGGTAAATAATCTATTGGAAACAGTAATTCTTCGATCTTCTCATGCTTTCACGGAAAAGACCTCTGATTCCGAGCTCTCTTTTCTTTTTGGTAAAACCAATTCCCATGCACCTTCCGTGGAACGGTTATCTCGATATATCCAATTCCTCATTCAAATCCGACATTAAAAGAGAAATGCCATCCCTGAATCACAGGATCAAACACTTGGCTAAGAATGGATTCTTTGACAAAGCTCGTTATCTCTACCAACATCTTCGTGTTTCCGACACAAGGCCCGACCGCTTCACGTTCACTTACGTGCTCAAGTCCTGCGTCAGCATATCAGCCATGGCCGAAGGCATGTCCATCCATTCACACATCATAAAATGTGGCTTCGAACGCAACCTCTTTGTCATGAATTCTACTATAGAAATGTACTCTAGATTCGGCTCTGTAGCCTCTGCTCGTCGGGTTTTCAACGAAATGCCCGAGAGAAATTTGGTTTCGTGGAATTTGATGATTTCTGGTTATGGGACAAATGGTTATCCTGAAGCAGCACTGGAGCTCTGTAGCTCAATGAAGCATCATGGAATGGCTTTAGATAAAGTGGGCTTAATGATTGTTCTACCAATCTGCGGCCATGTTAAAGCTTTCAGGCTAGGCAAATCCATTCATGCCCATGTGGTTTTGTTGGGTTTGTCTCGGGACACAGCTATATTAACTGCAGTCTTGGGCATGTATGCAAAATGTGGAGAATTGAATACCGCAGAGCAGATCTTTGATGAGATTTCAAACAAGGATGTGGTGAGTTGGAATGCGATGATTACCGGGTATTCACAAATCGGAAAACCCAGACTGGTGCTTCAGCTCTTCAAGAGGATGTTATCTGAAGGCTGCAAGCCCAGCATTCCTACCATGCTGCTTTCACTTCAAGCAGGCACTCACTTATTTCTTCATATGGGGAAGACTATCCATGGCTATATTATAAGGCTTGGTTTCGGTTCGGATGTTTCTGTAAAAGGCCTTCTCATAGACATGTACTCCAAATGTGGAGAACTGAGTTCTGCTTGTTGCGTCTTCAGTGAAATATCTGAAGGGAATATTTGTTCATGGAGTTGCATGATTAATGGCCTTGGTATGCATGGATATGGGAAGGAGGCTCTAATGGCTTTCTTTGGAATGCTGAAGAGAGGCATTGTTCCTGATGACATCTGCTTTCTTCTGGTCTTAGCTTCCTGCAGCCATTGTGGCTTGATTACGCAAGGGCGAAAGATGTTTTATTACATGGTAACGCAGTTTGGTGTTCAACTGAAAATGGAGCATTATGCCAGCATGGTCGATCTTATTGGACGGGCAGGATGCATTGATGAAGCGTTTAAGTTTATACGCGAGATGCCAATGGAAGCAGACTGCAGTGTGGTGGGGGCTCTCCTCGGAGCTTGTAGAATTCATGGGCACTTGGAGATGGGGAAGGTGTTCGAGGAGTGCTTGGAGGGATCAGGATGGACAGCTGCAGGATTTTACAAGCTTTTGTTGAGCATTTACGCAGGTGACGACCGTTGGGATGAGGTGATGAAGATCAGAAGTGTGATGGAGGAAAAAAGAGTAAAAGGTATTTCTGGATGTAGTTTAATTTAATTGAACAGATAGGTTCATGCTGAAGATGCTATATCAAGATGCAGAATTCCTTGCGAACACAAAACATGAGCATTGAAGTTATGGCACTGGCTGACTATAACAATTACACCTCCTTGCTTGATGGTAGAAGTCATTATGGTAACATATCAGAACCAAGAGGTCCCTAGCAGACTCCAATGCAGGCTTTGCTATTATTGGTATCCTCATTTTGAGATGCCTCCTTAAAAAGGTGTAGAGATTGAATTGTGGATGAGCACTTGATCTGAGATGATCGATCGACCTTCTTTATTCATGCGTATAAAGAGTAGAGTAAGAGATCGACACCAGAGTGCAGTGAAACTTTACATTGCTTTGGTGTAAGAAATTATATTCCAAGGCACTTTTATAGAGGAATAAGGATCTCGGAGAACAGAAAGGGTTGAGCACTCTTACCTCCTTTTCGTGGGCTGGTTATAATAACTCCTTTGCAGCTTGGCGATCAGCAAAATTATTGTTTTTAACCAACATGGCCATTGCTTCACACAGCCATCAGAATGCAAGGAAAACAAGAAATGGTGTTTTGGCGGAAACTGAAGCTTATTATCTGGAATATGGGACACTGAATTCCATATTCTTTTTGCAAGGAATACAGGTTTCTCAAAACTCTCTTACATGTTCCTGTTAATGGATGAGTTCTGATACTAGATTCGATATTCTTTCTTTCTCTTTACACCAGTGGCTACAAACTAGATTCAAACTAGAGAGAAAAAACCTGTTTCTTATTGACAATGTATGATATTTCTTGGCATTACTTGTAACTAAATAATATGAACATGATCAGGCACATTAACACTATAACTAAGGGTTACAATAAATTGAATATTATTCTCCCTGCCCAAGTCCAACCGTACCCAGTGACCAATCCAAGGATTCCCCTGCCAGAGATGGTGGCACATTCTAGCAAGCCGAAACTGCAATGAGCAATGCAGTATTTAATTGGACTTTCGAGGCATGTAGTTCAACCACTATACAACACGTTCAAACTAGACTCGGCCCATTGGAGAAAAAGGCGGATCGAGGAAAAAAGAGGGAGGGATTTGTTCTACTTTCTTCTTTGCTTTTCTTTTCTCTTCTACTGCAACTGCTTCGACTAAGTGCCTCACTTCTTCCTCAAGGAGTAACTTCAGCGAATTAGAATATAGCCTCTGGCTGTTCTTCTCATGCCCAACAGCTAAAGACACTTCTGAACTGTGTAATAAAGCAATGCATATTGAGAATGCCTGTAATGCAGATAACTGTGCATGAAAATCAACTGAATACTGTCCTTTCCCATCAGCCATCATGGATACTGCAGGTAACTTTTCTTTGGTTCCCTGTTTAAGAATAGGAATATATAAAACTTGTGAGGTTGAGATAATAACAACCAAGAAAATAGATCTACTTCATGCATCAATAGAACAATTGCAGTCTCAAGTATGAAGAAGAATTGATTTACATAGATACATGGCAATTTGTTTTAGAGATCCCCAAATAAATGCATGTCGCAGACACAAGCAAGTTAGTGAATGCTCCTTCTACCAAACTAAAAAGATAAAATAAGATATGGCATTTTGGTTGCTTATTGTGAAGAACAAAGTCTGAAACTTATTGTTCATGTCTATATGCTCTTGATGGTATGACCTGCCAGACTATGCTTCAGTAATATGTTACACCCAAATAAATGAACTCTTTCTCAAGAGGTACCTCATTACTTTCAGCTATCATAACGCTAGTAGCTTAAATTTTGGCATTGACCCATCAAATAGTTTTCCACACTCCTTCAAATCTCAAGACTAGTAGATGGTATCTTCTGTTAATTCAAAATATTACACCTTAAACCTTGCAGAACAACTATTCCACCATGGCAGAATAAATAATTGAAATGATGTGCATGTCATGATTAAGAAAAAAATATGCAAGAATATCGAAAAAACATCATTACAATTCAGAATTGCTTCCTACCTGTTCAAACTTAGAACATGATTACCAATAACAACAGAAATCCATCATATTCATAAAAAATGAGACATATAACATAAACCTACAGATAAGAATACCTGGACAAATAAAGCCATGGGCTTTTGATTTTCCATGGTTATGTAATCTGCCCAACCGTCAGTACCGGCATTACCCAAAACAATAATAGGGCAGCCCATATCCCAGCCACCACAATCACAGCCTCCACCAAATCTCCATCTATCTAGTAGTGATGAGGGACCACCTTCATCAGTACTTGGCAAACCATGGGTCCCACTTGGGATAACCACCTTCAAAATTCCAGGATCTAGCCCACCTCTCATTGTCTCCCTACCTTGATCGACTCTAATAACATTTGATAAGTCAGAATTTTCTCTGGAACCGACCACTTCTGCTTTCATATCTTTTTTCTTCTTGTTAAAAGGAATTTGAATTACAATAGCAGCAATTTCCAGGTGTGGATGCAAATCTGCTGGTGACCAAGGGTAAGAAGTCGAAGCATGCGAGTCACAACTACTGACAGCATGTCTAACATGAAGTTGGTGCTCCATTGACTTACTTCTCTCCAGAGGACCATCTATCATTGAGTTTTTAGAAACAAAATCCGTGGGAGGTTGAATGGAACCTGAAGAGCATTTAGATATTTCTTCAGCAACAAAGCTCCTTCTTGCCTGGGCAATGTCGTATAAACTGAACTCTGTCACAGTAGAGTTATCCAAGGATCCATTTTCTCTCACTTCCGAGCACAGATAACAAGAAACCTGCATCTGTCCAACCACTTGTGATGACTGTACATGCCTATCTTTAGTACCCCTGCCAGTATTGTTGATCTTTTTTTTACAACTATGGAAGGTATAGACCCAATTAAATGCATTATCTGTTCTGCATGTCTTTGCAGAAAGAACATCTGCTGGATCTTTTATAGAGAACTCAAATGATGGGGTACCATTCTTAGACTCCAATTTAAGAATGCCATGTAGGTGAGCAGGTGAAGAAGCACTGGTCAAGATCTGGTCGTTACCAATCAACTGCCCATCATACACTATTTTCTGATTCACCTTTGAGAAATCGTTCAACAAAGATTTCAGAGTTAATCCATTCCCCCTGATGCTTGCAGGATGGGTAGCTTTGCCTTCAGGAGTTTCTGTTTCCATGACTGGTGGGTTCCGCATAGACTTGGATTTCATGATGGGATCCAGCATCCGCTTGAATGGGCTAAACCGATTTTTGGGGCTGGCATTAAGAGACTGGCAAGATGAGCTAAAATTTTCAGCTTTCGCTGATAAGGACTTCGAGAGAGATTTAATTCTCTCTTTATCAGTAATGATATTTTCATTATTTTCAGGACCAAGCATCTGATTGCAGTTAGAACTTAGTTCTCTAAATGAACTTGTTTGTACCAGCTCAGGAGCTGCATCAGTATAAAGATAATCAGCATCCTCAGAGTGCAGACAGATCTCCAAAAGATTATCTCCGGAACTATTTTTTTCTGCAGCAAAAGCTGAGCATAAAGTGTGGGGATTCAAGGGCTCTTCAGGAAGATCACGGAATGAAAGATCTAGGAACTCCATGGATCTTTTTGTAACTGACTGACTTGTGTCAACAGATTGGGATGCTGGCTCGGCATTTAAAAGAACAAGAGATGATAGGTTTTGCTGCAGAGACGTATCTACTCCATTTGGCCTAGGCTCAGGCAAGGAAGCAACAATCTCAAAGGAGAGGAAAGCACCATCATCATAACTGGCCAACTCTACTTTTCTTCTTCCCTCTCTTAGCTTCCTAATTCTCCTCACTTCTTTTGAGCTCTGATATATCGAACCCCTCTTTACCACTTCATTATCATTAACATCTACTCCAATAGGCCCAGAAGGCATGCTTTTGCAATGGAGGCTCGTAGAATAGCTGAGACCCGATTCTTTGAAGTCACCATCCAAACTCTTCAAGTGGCGATATCTGCTAGTGGGTTGTCCTTTTGTATCTCTTTCTTCTACTTTTGTACTGCAATGAGAGGGATGGACAATTTTTGGCCTTGATTCCGTTTGCAAATGGTTTTCACATTTCAAAGCTACATCTTGCCCCATGGTACTGAACTGCTGAATCACAAGAGAATCAGGTTAGATTCCATAAATTTGTAATATGGTGTTTAAAATTTTTGAGTATTTTTTATTAATCTTAGTATTCCAATGCATGTAACTGTATCATGATCTTTTTTCACTTTTGAGTATGTTTTGGTGAACACATGAAATCATGAAGCATGCGTATTATGCTGGCAGATGCTCTTTGATATGTAAACAAATAATATACCATGTATTAGCCTGTCAGCCCCAATTTTATTACAAAAATCAAACAAGAAAGAACTGCACAAATGGTCTCAGAGATAGAAATGCCAAAACAGCGGGATGGACAAGGGCATTCCTTGCGCCTTAACTCAGTAGAACCCAAATACGTAGCCCTATAAAACCTAATTTCAAGTATCCATCTTCCATAAGTGAAAGCTTCTGAATACTCAATACTGCAAACAACAATCCTTATAGTAATAATGTTTATCCAGCAATCACTTTTTCCTCACTATTATAAAGATTAGCAGCCAAAGGCGCAGTGCAGTTGTGCAGATCATCACTGCAAAAGGAAAAAATGCAAAACTTTGGACAGAACTCTTTTTTTATAAATTTTAGACTTGTAGTTGTAGAAGCATATGATATAAATAGAAAGCATTTAAATAGGCACTCCTAACCTTCTTAAGAAGCCCTTGAATCTATAAGCATACTTAAAAAGCATAAAGCATCCTCATGGATTAGCTCCTCTCGTTCGATGCCTTAGATACAAAATTCTAGGTATCAAGACCAGCAACATACCACTCATACACTCCTTGAACGCTTGGACTTTTTTTTATTACAGTTCTTATCCTCTATATTGAGTCATTGGGACTCTATGCTCAGATGCACAATATCTTTTTTATTCAGTTAAAGATGATTGATGATATCTTGGGAATTGGGAAGACAAAAGATTCAGTATTTAATAGAATTTTAAAGCCAGAATTTAACTGAGTATTCCTAATAACATCTTTAGGATAGCAAAATTAGTACCTACAGCATTTATTCAACTGAGTTGGGATTTGAGCTAGAATGAGGAAATACATGAGTGGCATAATTGTTGTTCTCTAGATACAACAAATTCATTAACTTATATAGCTGATAAGAGATCGGTGTTCAATTGTTCAGCTGTTTTATCATTTATGAAAGCGAAATGGGATCTCAGATGGAATACAGCTTGAGTTAGGTAGCATGTAAGTGTTTGTTCCAATTATTAAACAGTTCTGATAGGTATCACAAACTAATCATCTATTGTCCTTGAAAATATGAAAGTTTACATTTTTAGACTCTTCTCTAGGTACAACAAATTCATTATATCAGAGCGAAGAAGTTAGGATCCCCGAATAAGACTTCAGCTACCACGATTTCTAACAAGACTGCCCTGTAATGTTCCTCAACTTTGAGTGTGATGACCAGCAACCACTGTTTTCTCCCTTTGATAAAAAACACATAAAATAAAGAAGCCAGATGCAAAGTACAAGTTGTCAACCAAGTACATAGAAAATCAACGTACGACATTTTGTGACAAGACAGAGCTTTCCTTAATTTTAGATATGTTGAAGAATTTGCCAGTTAAAGGAATCACAATTTTGGATGTGCTCCACCCCTTTAATTCCTTAAAATTTAAAAAGAGGAGGGGAAGACCTAAGGTAACAGGAAAGGAAGTTTTGTAAAAGGAATTGGGAAAAAAATCCTATAAGAACATCAGAGTCATCTTTTCTTGAAGGGGATGATTGGCAAATGAGGATTCATAAAGCTGACCCAGATTGCTGGCATAAGGTTTCATGATTGTTATTATGTTCGCATCGCAAACTTCAAAGGATTATTTATGCTAGCATCTACAAGTCACAAATAATAAAAAGAGGAAAACATGGCCTCTTCTGGTTTCTCCTAGAAGTTGTTGAAAGATTCATTTGTGAATATACATTCAGCTCAATAGTTTTATGGACTTCTTGTAAATCCTAAGATAGATTTCCCAATATTAAAATGTAATATTCCCTCAAGATGTTTCGTCCCTGTAAAGTTATGCTGGAGCAGACAATTGTAGTCAAACTGATACTACCACATGCATAGAGAACACTGACATGCTAATGGTTTCTTCAATAAACTTTACAATGCATAATGATAAGTCTGCCTTTGGAAGTTTTTAATTTCAAAATGGCAATATTGTTTCTCCTAAATTTAGAAGTTTTAATTTTGAGAGTTGAGATATACTGGGATATGTTTTCTTGTTGAAAAGAAAAGACTCAAAAAATAGAAATACATGAGATCATAAGGAGATAAGAACATGAAATTTGAAGTCTAGACAAAGTAGAATTTTACTGTTTCATGATTTTAGGGCAGTTTACTGAAGTTTCGCTACACATTCAGACACCTGATTAATAAAAACATAACTTGAATTCCAGAAATATGCAATTTCTAAAAAAAAAATACCCAAATATGTTGAACCACAAAATTTCATCATGCAATGATTTGTAGTGCAACCAAATCCACAGAAAACGAAAGATGATTAGAAACTTGTGCACCTAATTACTCGGTATTTAAGAGGTAAGCCTATTCATTAGTCTCAAAGCATAAATTTGTGAATCCGAATCAGTGCTACGAAAGACGAAAACCTCACAATAGTAACAACAAATAGGAATCAACAATATGACCTACTAATGATTAAAAACCTCATGATAAAATATTGGAAGCGCCCAAGGAGAAACTACTTTGAATTTTAAGGGAATTATAAGGGCAGGCTCAGAATAACTCATGATAGCTAACGTGTTGAGTGGGTTCACATGTGCAAAAGAAGTAAGACAGCCAATAAAAGGGTACATGCAACAGGCAGAGAGCATACTAAGTGGTGAACAATGAAGAGAACAAAACATGAATTAGAAAGCAACAGCATAACAATACACTTAACATCAGTAAAATAATTAATGCACTAGGCAAGGCATTGATTGTTTGGCCATGATAAAGCATGCTTACCAACATGATGATGCATTCAATACTTAACAATCACAAACACCATTGATGCAACATTAACTGAAATTATGAGCTGAGAAACAGCAGAAAGACTTAAGTAATCGTTCCAAAGGAGCCATGTGACATCCACGAAGTCATTTAATGAGCTTAGGCTCCTTCTGAAACTACGTTGTGCTGAGAACCCCACTTAGCAGTTGATAAGCTCTCCTATAAAACAACGGACAACAGCACATATCTATGAATATAAACAGAAGCAAATAGTAGACAAGGGTTCCACAATGTTTAAATATCTTGCTCTAGTACAACTATACAAGCCAGTCTTACATTTCTAGAAAAGATAACAGATACAATAGGATGGGCCTTTCTGTTTCTCCATATTAACATTGGATGCCTGTGCAAGTGTTAGTATCTGTTATTAGTGATGTTTGAAGTCCCAGAAGTTGGAGCATCTCATCTATAACTAAAAAGGAATGAAAAATCTGAAACTAGTGTCAAAATTTGAAAGGGCTTGAAACGGAGACAAAATGGGAGGCCAAAAGAAGAGACAAGGACATATAACCAGAACCCTAAATTCATATTTTGAAAACCAAAGGTAAGATATATGATACATTATATGTTATATCATATAAGAGGGATTCTAGCTCATCTATACATGCCTTGAGCAGTCAACTTACGCCATGAACTCAGCTGGTGCCTGGCAAGAGGGCTATTAGTTCTTTAGCAGGTGAAGGGGAAACATATAAACTATTTATTAAACAGGAAAAAGTAATCTTTATACAACATGTCTTATAGTATCCTAAAATTTTAGGAATTGCAGAATATCCAGCCCCTCCATCCACCTAACTTCTCCTTTATCTCCTTTTCTAAAATAAACTTGCAAGTGACTAGTTTTTACTCTAAAAAAAAATCGCACCGTTACCTATTTTTAACTTGCTGATTCCAGAAGCTCTAATTTCCTGTCACAGTAGAACATATCAAATTATGCATAGAAACATCTTTTAGGTCACATAAAATGAGCAAAAGTATCATCTTCCAACATGCCACAAATTGACTGATCTATGAAAGATGGTTCGATCTTACAATTGACCAAATAGACGCAAACATTGCAAACTAAAATCATAGTTAACCCTAATTGGAAAACAACAGAAGGAAAATTCTGAGAGCAAAACGATGGAAACTTATTCAGCGCATCCAATAAAAATGACCCATTTTCTTAGCTAAAAGAACCGGAGGGCGAACAGCAGCAGCAGAAGCCCAACAACCCAACAATCCAAATGGAGGAAGATCTCACTCTCGCCAATCTCGTACCTCAACGAGTTCGAAAATGAGGCTGGAATTGAACCCGGGAAGAAGCCTAAACGAGAGCGAATCGACGCAAAAAATCCCCGAGGAGACAAGTACATCATCCCATATCCCCCTCCTTAGTTACGGACAGAGAATAGAAGAGGGCAAGGAGATCAATGCCAAAATCCCAAGCAGAGAATTTAACATCTCAAAACTTTCCCCACCAGGTCTCAGCAATTCACCCTCATTTTTTTTTTATATATAAAAAAAATCTGAAACAGCAAAAAGGTGCATTCTTTTCTTCTAAAAACCCTCATTTTGTATCACCACTCAAAGCTGGCAGCAACAAAACCCCACCTTTCCACAAAACCCATGAAGAACACCTCGATCCAACCCCAAAAATACAAAAGAAAGAAAAAATCAAAAAGACCACCGATAGAACCAAAAGTAAAGCAAACAAAAACCACAGACATGTGAAGTACCTCCGATCACTCGAGCAAGCGAGCGAGCGAACGAGAGAGAGGGCGCCGTCCGGGGATCACAGAGGAAGAGGAAAAGCCATCCAGGAGGAGCAGGGGCGATGCTCGGCAGCTTCGGGACTCGCTAATCGCTCGCGCTTTTTTCTTTTTTTTCCGTTATAAAGAAGGTAATAAACGAAAACGGTAATTAGGATTAATAATAATAATGGAGGATTAAAATAGGAATCTTTTTTTTTTCTCCCTCGCGTCCGCCAGCTCCCTCCCTCTCCGGCCGCTAATTAAAGTGGCCAAAGCCGGGTTCGTCCTTGCTACACCGCTGCCGTGGACGCGAAATTACACGAATATCCTCTCCATCTCTCCGCTCTTATATACTTTTTATGTTACAATTTGGTCGGCGATGAATGACTGATTTGCCCCCAGCCAAACGGTATTGATTTGGACAAGAAATCGGACGAGGATTTGTGGCTGCTGGAATTATGGCTGCTGGGTTGGAGTTGTGAACAGGGGCCCACAAAATGTTTTCTTGTCCTGTTATTTTGGGCATGCGTTTCTTATTATATTTGGAATATATTTGCAACGGGATTATGTTTATAATTATTTTTATTTTATTTTATTTTTAGGAATGTGTTTAAAGATTGATCCAAATCAGAAGTTCAATAGTGTGTTTCAAATTCTATATCATGTTTTTTTAATCTCACTGTGATCTCTTATATTTGTAAGGAAAAATGGATTTATAGAGTTTCTTTTTATACAAGGATGTGCATAAAAAAGTTTTAAATAGTGAAATGAACGTGAGTTGAATGGCGTGCTTTGAAATGATTTCCATTCTAGATCAAGTTTGGTAATAATATAATAATTTTAACTATTATAAGATATGCGCAAGTACATCTTCTCCCGCTGAATCTTTCATTTTATCCATTTAGAAGGATTTTTCTTTTTTTTGCTGTTGGAGGAAAAGTCGTGACCGAGCAGGGAGCCACCAAGCGACCCTCCGAGCAGGGAGCGCGGCTTTTAATTCGAATCGACGCTTCGGACAATGAAGCGTCCTCTTGGGTTATGTGGCCCCATCATGAGCCCGCAGCGCGAGGATGCTTCGAGAAGCGGGGAGACGTCAC
>JAOXJJ010000819.1:10258272-10276450 GCA_025769935.1 Phoenix roebelenii
AGATCCAACAGAGACAACATTTAAAAAAAAATTCGAAATATCTGGCGACCGGTCCGACCGGTACGGTACCGGTACCGTACGTACCGGTACCGACCGGTACGTACCGGTCCGGCCCGGTACCGTACCGGTCCGGCCGGCCACCGGTACGCCGACCGGTACCGGTACGGCGGACCTTGGTTCGGAGCGCTCCCACCCTACGGCTCTTGCAACCCCCCACCTTCGCTACTCAAGAGGCCCCTCCTGTTTGATGTTATAGTTTGGAGCCCCCCCATCCCACAATGCTTGTGACCAACCCCCTCCACCGTTCGAGAGGCTAATGCTCTCTCTCCGGTATGCCCTCCCTCCCCTCTCTCTCTTGATTAGGGTTAGGGTTACAATTTAGAGGGCCCCTCATTCTCCCGCTCCCTCCCTCCCTCCCTCTTTCTCTCTCCTCCCCTCCCTCTCAGATTTTCCATTGACGATACGCACCAGAACGACATGCCACAATATCGTACCGTACCATACTGCCAGTCAACCATATGGGTGCCAATACTGGTACTATGGACCTTGGATATGATTAGTTATTTCTTTAATTTCCTTTATCCTCATCTTTCACAAAAATAAAAAGAAAAATTCCTCGCTACTCTAAATTATGGACTCAAATGACAAACAATGGATGTTAACAAGGAGAAAAGTGGAGATGATTGGATGATGTTATTCTATCCTACATCATAATTTTATCCTGCTTATAAAAAAAGGTCATGACATAATTCAATTTTTACTGGTGTTTTGTGGAGCAAAGATTGAGATGATTGGATGATGCTATTCCATCTTACATCATATTTTTATGCTGCTTATGAGGCTATGCCATACTTCAATTCTTATTGGCGCTTTGTAGTTCAAAGAAATTCTTGAAGGCCATGAAGATCGTTGCAAGTTCAAATTTCATATGGATCCATATATTTTCCAAAATGTTGCAAACCTTCTACGATAAATAGATCTTTTAAGTCGTTCCAAGGGTGTAACAGTGGAAGAGCAACTCATAATATTCATTTACATACTGTCAAGAAATATAAGTAATCAAGCATTGCAAGAAATTTTTCAATATAGTGGTGAAACCACTCATTGACACTTCCAAGTAGCTCTTAATCGATTTCAGAACTTGAACATGGTTATGTCACACATCCACCATGTCCAAAAATTAATAATAATCCTCAATGTTGACCCTATTTCAAGGTATAGCACATGGCATTATAATGACAAATATAGCATTTTTATATATTTTCTCAAATTAGTATATTATTTTTATTATTCTGTTATCTGTTATTACAGGATTGTATTGACACCATAGATGAAACTCATGTACCTGTTATTGTATCTAAGATGCTCCTCTATATCGAAATTGGAAAACAAATATTCTCAACCCATTGACCCAAGCAAACCTACAAGGCTAGCCAAGTCATGGGTTTCTGGTTCGACCACAATTCAATGGTGGGTCAACTGTCCACCTACATAATTGCATGTTCTCGACTTAGTTCTCAAATATCCTCCATGATGCTATGATCCCCTTTCCCCTTCATCTTCTGGACTTCTCTAGATGCCAGACCAACCCCTTCCCTTATGCCTTCTCTCTCTCACTCTCTCTCTTTATGTCTCACCAAAAACTAGAAGAAGAGAGAAGACATGGGGATCATGGCATCACCCCCATTCCATCAGATCTAAGGTGAGGTACCTCTAAAGCCATAAGATCCAGACACAAGCTTCACCATGGATCAAGCAACCACAGGTTCCTCTGCTGCAAATCCAAAAAACATGGGCGCTTCCGTCACAGATCTTCTAATGTCCATGGCCTTATCCTCCATGAATCTAGAAAGGAAGGGCTCCTCCACCACAGATCCAGTGATAAGGGGCTCCTTAGTGGACCCGATGGTGATTTCCTTCCTCAGCATGACCATCCAGTCTTACAATAAAAGGATCAAGCATGGGTTCTTTTTTATTTTCAATTGTTCAACTCATCCGAGCTAGACCTAGATTTCAACGGTACTTAATAGCCACGAAAGCACATTGAGTATCCCGAGAAGTTGACATTAAACTTTAGGCTTTAACTATCCTGAAAGTTGAATCAATAATTGAATGCTTGGAGGTGCCTAACCAGACTACTACAACAAAGAGCTGTATAAAGAAAGTGGAGATCCAACATCTAGTTTTGAGGCCTCTGCTCTACAACTGGATATTAAAAATACATGGAAAGAGAACCATTGGTTTCCTTCACAACTAGAATAGTGGATTCATATCTACCACAGTCATCCCAGCTACTATTTGTTGAATCTGGTGCCTGACATGGGGTATTTGGAATGTTCATGTAAAAATTTTTAAAAGTTATAGTGGACACAGTTAAGCTACATGTCTAAAGATATAAATTGTAAGCAAATGGTTCCTGGACTAGACAATAGACAAACATCATGGACTCTTAAAGCAGAACAATGACCCTGATATATTACAAAGAGTTTACGATTTCAAAATTAAGATTTTCAGTACTAAACTATTTTTTAAATAATTAGTGATATTTTACATTTTCAATAATTAAATATTACATATTCATGAATCATTACTTTTCATTGGATACATGTGCATTAGTATGTGCAACATAACAAATATATAATAACATTGTATAAATCACTGCAATTTATGATCACATGAATCCAACTGGAATCCTTGCAGGATTTTTTTTTTTTTTTTTTTTTTGTGGGGGGGGGGGGGCTAACATTCAGCTGAGAGGTAATTCATGCACAATTACATGTAGAAACAAAGCTAGGACTTTGGTCTGTAGCAGTACATAGCAGTGGAGCTAGGGCTCTATTTAATTTCTAGATTAGCATTCTATAAACATCAATTATGCATATGTCTCAAATGGTAAAGCCACAAGCCAAACAAACTCCAAGGTCTAAATTTTTCTAATTAGATGGATGTTCAAGAATCTTTGACTCATTTCATATCATACACTGAATGTGCATCTACTAAAATCTAAAATTTTTAAAACAACAATCAGGAAGTCTAAGCCAACATCACAAGAAAATATAATTGTACATTCTAAGATTATCTTGACTATTTCAGTATACACCTTCTAACTTGCTTATGATCCCATTGTTACTAATACAACTATCATTTGACTCCAAAGAGATGCATCCAATTGAGACATTTCATCAAAGAATTGGCAAGCATAGAGAAAAACAAGCATTCTAACTTACATCTATGTATCTACCTACATAGGGACATGCATACAACCCTCCATGTAAGATAGGCTTCTTTATTTTGCTACATGTAAAATAGGCTTCTTTGGAGTCTACAATGATAAATATCATGAAACAAATAATATACAAATTTTCATTTGTTTATCATAGATATTGAACTTTTAAACCCATCATGTTTGCTTACTGATTCCTCCCCTTGGCAACACAAGCAAAACAAACTTCAAGATCGAGAGAGAAGAAAACGAAGAGGTGGAAGGGCCTTTGCCGAAGGCCAACTAAGGTGGGCGAGGGGTTGGGGAAGGCAAAGGAGAAGGGTTTGAACAGCAGTCGAGGTGAGAAAGAGAGAGAGAGGGGTGCGGGCTTACTTTGTCCAGATCCCAAGATCAAAGATTGGAGGTGGTGGTTGGAGGTCGGAAGAGGTGGCCAAAGATGGCAATAATAAAAGGTTAGAGGTAGCAACAAAAGGCAATGGTCGAAGACTTAGGCGCTGAGTACCCTAGATACGAGAAAGGGGCCAAGAATGGGAGCCTAATGATCGCAAAATTATCAATAGTGTCCACTTGAGGACTTTATTTTCCTGCAAGAACGACAACTCCCCATTGCCTTCTAATCTTGAGGTTCAGCCATCCACACAGTCCACAGGATCTACGACGGATATTTTATCCCTAGGATCATAAATCCTATAGGATTTGGGTTAGTCTAGTTAACAACCACTATTATGCAGTATGATGTCCTTTTATATTTTCTATGAACAAAATACGAGCATGTTTGGTTGGGGGGAGTTGAGGTCTGGAGTGGCAATGGGAATGAGTGACTCCTATTCCAGCCATTTGGTTGGGGGAGAATCCTATTTCGATTCCAATGCCGAAGGAAAATGGAAATGCCCCAAGCCCCCAAAATCCAATTCCGACTCTCCCCCAAGGATTCAAATGTCATTCTACTATTAAAATATTTATTTTCCAAATATCCTTATGATTTATTGATTTTCCAAAAAAGCCATCCTGCCCCAACATGCCCCACACGCCACATGTCCCATCTCAGTAGTGTTCAAAAGCCCCTTCTCACACAAGAGAAACCCTAGAAGATCCGGTTGTGGTGGATCTCCTTGCGCTCGCTCTCCTCCCACTCGAATGACCAAAACCCTCACACCCGCTTCTCCAAATCATATCGCCCATCAATCCCTAAAACCCCCTTCCTATCCCCATTTCCCCATCCCAATCTCTAATCCGAGCAGTTTCGGCCTCAGTCTTCTCCATTTCTAGGGCTCAGACCTCAGAGGCTTTGTGCCACCTCTCCGAGGTCTAGATCATGGGTATTGATTTTCGCTTTCTTTTTTACCGATTTTTTCCCTTATTGATTCTATTTTCCTCCAATCACTCTAAGTATTTGTCTTAATTTTGTTTACCATCAATTAATTGAGTGATTTTGTTGAATTTTTAATTATTTTCTCTTTGATCCGATCTTAATTTGTTGCTTCTTTGATTTGGATTTCTATTTAGATTGCTCTTGAACTTGTGGCCTCTTCGACCAGCTGTGGCAAGGCCAAGAAGGGGAAATCTTAAAAACAATAGCCAGATTTGAACGATAACAATCGTTATTGAGCAAAATACCTCTTTTGGTTAGCATAAAGTTCTTCTTTTTGCCCCAATTCATGTCGTTTATGATTTCAAGATCTTTCTTTCCTGATCAGCTATGGTGAATTGGTATACAAGCAATGATTTCAACTTTATAATGGGATTAATGGATTAATGAATTCTTCAAAATCTCTATTATAGCTGTAATATGATGTTGGATTTTATGATTTATTCAGTTATAGGAGAGTATAGATTGATGGACACTTCGAAGTCTCTACTGTAATAATTATATGATGCTAGTTTTTATTGTTTCTTTCAGTTAAATAAGTGCACAGATTAATAGATTCTTCAAAGTCTCTATTATAGCAGATATATGGTGCTTGTTTTATTATTTATTCAGCTATGCTTTTTTGTATGAGGATAGCCTGGCTTTTAGCTAGTCGTAAGTTGTCGTGGGCTACTTCATGTGCCGTGATGATCCAGGTCCATTGAACCGGTACCGGAACCTGTACCGGTTGATACAACACCAATTCAGTATCGTACCAACATACGATACACTTGGGCGTTCCAAGTTCAGTTAATTGGTAATCAATCTTTTTCAACTTTTTCAATAATTTTAAATCTAATTTTAAATCTTTTTCCTCTCCTATGTGATTAATCACCTTCTTTATCAATTTGAGGATGTACGTGGTATCGTGCACCTGATCGGAAGCATCAATCGACTTGTGGAAGAAAATCTTTGTATCACAATATGTCAAGAAGTTGCTCTTGTAATGATCCGCCTGGTAGGACCGGTCCAATCATCACATATCACCATTAGTCCATATATACACCAGTTGCTCTTGTATGAGGCAATCCACTTCTTTAGCTCCTTATTATTGTCAAGAAGCTCACCATAGATGTCCTGGAGGATCTACACTAGGATCAAAAATCTATATGAGAAAAATGACAAACCTATAATACATATTGTCTACCACATTCGCTGGGATGTTGCTAAAGTGAAACCAAGATCCAATAGCTTCCACATATCATTCTTCTTATCCTTCTTCAACATTGCGTCAATCCTCTGCTACTTCAAATTCCTATTAAGAAAGGCATGTTGATCTAAATCATAGGTGGCTACTCCAGATGGAATTTTTCTGAATGACCTTTTTTGCTACCAAAAATTCTCAGCATAGATGCAATAAGGCTACCGCCTCTACTGACGACCTTTCTGACTGAAGTCGTCCTGAACTCTGGATCTGCTGCTTGCAAAACCGGAGCCTAACTCGTAGTATGAGGGCCTAAATCGAGCCCTATGCTTGGCCACCTATCCTGTTGCCACTAATCATTCAGGCTTGCCTACATGGCAGTCTAGATCTATGCTTCCTCGTCATCTAGAGCGGACGCCCCCACTGTCTTCCTAAAGTAATAGAAAGGTGGCTCTGCCGCTTGGAGGTCCATCTCCGCCTTCTTGGAAACCCTCTCCTTCGCTACTGCTTCTTCAAAAGTTGTCAAACCTCCTATGGATATTTTTGGCACATATACGTTGGAGTAACAACCAGCTAAGCATTGCTTCAATCTGGTTACCCCTCCTCCCTTTAATTGTGTTGCGCCAATTGCACTTGCAATGATGCCGATCTGAGAATATTTGCCCACGATCCCAACTAATGTCATGTTCTGGCTCATTTTTTTCTTTGATGGTTCCATTCCTACGGGTTTATCAAGTACGTCAATTTATCCATTATTTAAAAATAGTAAACTTTCGTTACAATGAAGATATTTTTTACCTCAAATATATATCTAATTTATTCAATACATAATAATAATTTTTCATATATTTTATATATTTTTAATAATTTTAAAATTTAAAAATACGTTTAAATGTCATAAATTCAGAAAAATATGTTTTCTACTTCAAAAAATACTTCTGAATTATATAATATGTACTACTAATTTTTCATCATTTTTGATACTAATTATATACTTTTAATTATTTTTAAATTTAAAAAAATAAATATAAATATTTCAAAAAATTAATTTCAGCTCAAATTTATATAGAATCCAACAATGGATGCTACATAAATTTTTCTAGGCCTGTGAACATGCATTAAAGGCTACTTATTTCTTAATTTTTTTTAATTTAGGCCTAGACCACTATGCGCATGTTCACATTAAAGATTGAATAAATGGAAACCAAATTTTGCTGGAAAGTAGTTTGTATGCCCCTAAATATGCTTCTGATTTTATATTTATTTTATTTTATTTTGTTATATTTTTTTATTTTTAATCCAAAAATATATTTTTAATTTTTAAAAATTATATATAATCTAAAAATTAAAATTTTTTATGTTATTGTGTAGATCATCAATAAATTTACAACATATAATAAAATCAAGCCCAAATCAAAAATTTTGGCATGATCGCTTCTTATTGTGCAAATTTCGAGTTATTTTTTCGAGCTATCCGTCTCTATATAAAGAAAGAAAATGAGATAAAAGAGAGAAAGCACACCTTATTTAGGCTTGGATCTTTCTTCAATCGTGCTAAATTGGTGTGATTTTGCAAATTGGAGGGAAGAGAGAGCCGTTTAGGCCTTAAGACACTAAACGAAGCAGAGAAGAAGTGGCCTTCCCAGCACCTTCTAACAAAAGAAGGAAAGGGGAAGGGGGCCCGATTCCAAGCTGGGTTGACTCGGTGCAGACCGGATGGTTCACACCGAGTTTGAACAAAACTAGCCAGTTCTGAAAGATTTTGAACGGTTCCAGCCGGTTCGATCTGATTCAGGCCTTTTCCGGCCGATTCGGTCCAGTTCAGGTCTTTTCCGGCCAATTCGGTTCGATTCAGGCCTTTTCCAACCGACTCCGATTGGTTTGGAACAAGTTCCGGCCGATTCAAGGCCGGAACCAATTTTAATGGACGAACCGACCAGGTTCCCCACCGGGTCGGCTTGGTACAGGCTGAACCGGGCGGTTCGGTTCGGTTTGGTTCGGCTTACCTTGGTGATGATTAGTTGATAATCAAAGTGAAATATGTGGCATCTTGATTTTTCATTTTGTTCTTCATATTTTGCTAAATAAAATTATTGCAAATCAAAGCATTTGGGTTGAGAGCATTTTTAATTGATGTATTCAGTACTCATACATGTATGAATCCTTCAAACACCCCACATGCTAGAGTTAAAAATAATGTCTTGTCTATGTTTAAAAAACACCCCTTCAACCCTGAAAACATATCAGATGATGCATTGACATCTCCTTTTGCTGATTATGTACATCTTAAATGCAGTTCACAACATGAATCATCCAGTTGCTTCTTGTCTTATCGTTATTTAGGCCATATCATAATGTTCATCAGATCAAATGCAATTGAGTCAGTAGTTTTGGAAAATATGTTATGTAGACGTAAATGCATGAGGTTGTTCCGTATAAAGAAAGTACAGTGGCCTTGTGTGCAAACGGCTCCCTTAGCTACATAGTCCATCTTTATATGTTGTTATATAGAACAATTGCCACTATGGTAGCCTTGGTTCCCGGTGATTAGATCCAGTTACAGAAATCAGCAACTATACAATCTTTCTAACTAATACATTCTTTACCAAAAAATCTAGCTGGTTATCATATTTTGCTGTACACAATTTTCTTTATAAGATGACTTTGATAACTGATTGCTTATTGCTAAGAGTTTTGGGGCCAAGTCGGAGAGAACCACCTGCATAGACTGGCGCACTGGCCTATGAGTTAGATTATCCAAATTAATAAATTGTATTCAATTTCAAGTCCCTTGATGTGTATTTTTAATATCAAATAAGATAAATATATCAAAAATAAATGAAAACAATCAGTTTTTGAAGATTTTTAGTTCAAGGGTGGAACTGAAAATTTGGGCTAATTTCGATTCTTGCCTTTAAATGAACCAAACAGCAACAATGGGAATCATCCATTCTGATTCTGATTCCGATTTCGATTCAAGACATGAACCAAATGTATTGGGGAATATGGCTATTCCAATTCCTATTGCAGTCTATTCTGATTTTGATTCCAGTCGCGAACCAAACACATCCTACAGGTATTTGTGATAATTTAATTGTAGAGTATTATAATATTAGTCTTATTAATTCTTGGGAGTTTTTGAACTCTATGCACCTGTCTAGTCGCCTAGGCATTCCACTTGGGCATTTCAAGGGACCAGCACGTAGGATCACCCAAGCATTTTGATAACCTTGGTGCCGATACTAAAATTCAGGCAAAACTCTAATGGATCATACCTTGATCACTAAAGTTGATTCAATATAGATCGACTAAGGCTTGTTGTTTAAAGTTACGGTTGAAGCACTTGAAATTACTGCTATTGAAGCTAACATGGCATGTAAGCTCCGCTAAAGTATGCACCACCTGAATGGGTTAAGCAATCATTTTCATGTCAAAAAATGGAAGCTGGTTCATTCCACTGATTATGTTCTATCATTTTACTTCATTTTTTGTGCTTAGAATCTAGAAAACAGACTAGAACAAATGTGCCAATGAGAATGGAGAGAAGAACAAATGTGCCAATGAGAATGGAGAGAAATATGCAATAAAACTAGTTACCAAATGCAGTTTTTGTTTTTCTTGTGCCTGAACATCCCGTAGAAGGCCAGCAAGATCGTCACGACAGAGATCTGGCATCAAAAGCAGCGATTCCATTTCTAGAACCTATCAACAAAAGGACTTCAGATTACTTACCATATAGCATATATGAACACAATCATTATAACTTAAAACCATAAAATGTAACTTACTTGTTTTGAACAATCATTGAACTCTACTGTAATCTCCCCACAAAGTCGTTGGTAGGACAACTCTCCTCCATTGGTCATATATTCAGAAAACCCCCTGCCAGAATATCCAAGCTTCTTCACTGATAGTAAGCCACCATCTTAACTATGGATAAGGTACATAGAAGACTTCCAGATGATTTCTTGATCTCATAAATTTATTTGCAGGAGAACTAAACCAATTACAAAGAAATCACCCCCTTCTATAATGGAAGGAAACAACTAGGTGAAAAATAAACCTCAGTTTACCATCCGTACATTATCTATTAGAGGTTGATTCATGAATTTTATTTTACCATCAACATGAAGTGTCATGTTCAGGGTGTTTCCAAATCTTTTCCATTTCAGAACAAAGGAGGATCTCTTTGACAATGGGTAGAGGGAAAAAAGGCAAAGTTTTAGAAAAGAAAAGATTAAGAATGACTATAGTAATGAGGAGGATGTAGGAGCAGAAGTGTACTGAAAAAAGACAGTGGAAATAGGCTGAAATTCAAATTTATGCATTATATGAAGTTTTCTTTTTTAGCTCACTGAAGATTTCAAATTTCACATATAAAGAAAAATATCATTTATAGAGAAGGATATGGGGAAGGAGACAAGATTGTTTTGTTAAGGAAAGTGAAAGTCAGCTCTCCAAGGCTAGGAATCTTAATTTGAAGTGAAAGGATTTGAATAATAGTTGGATAGCAAAATGCTTTTCAGGTAGCAATGCAGACTAAGGAAATTAATGCATTTAGCAGAAAATTGTTGATTACAGTGAAAATAACATTGAGTTGACTTGAAAGGGGAGAAAGGGAAAGGGCAAAGAAGAGATATCAGAAATATTAATACTACCTAGATAAACTTCTGAGCAATTAGCACACAAATACTTTGGACATCTGGCCACAGCACAACATGGTATGGAACTCCGTGCACTCGAAGAATGGACTGTTATTGCATCAATTGGAATTCTCATCACTGCATACATGTAACTTTAATTCTCAACAAGTGGCAGATTGATAGTATTAATATTATATAAAATATCTATAACTTAGAAGTGAAATTTCACAACTTTTTCTTGTTTTCTTTCTTGTAAAATGGCATAAATGTAATTTTGGGGAAAGCTACAACTAGTCATTTTAGACTAGTTGTCAACAAGTTTTGATACAATCACATATTTACACATATGTATTGTATACTATCTTCATTTTGACAGAGGCCGACGTATTCATTACAAATAATCTCCATGAAAACATAGGGACACCTAGCACATATGCGAAGTGTCTACATGACACTATACAAAGAATAAACTTAAACTACAGGCTCTTCAAACAAACCTTCTTTCAAGATAACATTCATGAATAGGCAATTTAGGTCCATATATACACATGCAACACCTAGAGGAAGATGTGTTGTCATGTGCTTCAGCATGAAATCTCGTCTGAGTTGACCTGTAACTTGACCAAGTCAACCATGAATCCTAAAGAACACATGTAAAACCTCAATTAGACAATATAATCTTGGCTATGGTTAATTTGATGGCACTCTAGCTTGAAACTTCATCACTAATCTTCAGCACAAGTGATGTCATAGTTGTTTCATTAAATAACATTCATTATTGGGTTTTCTGGACCATTTTAATATGATTTGAAACCAAATTTCAAGTTTCAGCCAAAATGGATCAGCATCGGCCAAGACAAATCCAGAATGACTGAAATTTTGAGTCACTAATATTGTTCATTAATATGCTTATTTAATCATACATTTATCTATTCAGGAATCAAGGATCAACATGTTTACGTGATGTCAAACTGGAAACATTGCGCAAACGCTTAGAAGTGTTATAGGAAAAAGACAAAAAGAGGGCAGCATTGGGGAGAGAGAGAGAGAGGGGGGGGGGGGGGGGGGGGGGGGGAGCAGGCTTGATAATTCAAAATACATGGTTTTGTTATTTCATCTCCAGCTTTTGTTTTTGTTAGGATGTAATTACTGATAAAGAAAAGGCTACTTGTAATCATGATTAAAGATCCTAGAGATAGGGCTTGTACATAGATTGGAGTCTCTACTTTAACTAAATAGATAGGTAGTGTTCGACTACTTTGTCTTGAAACATAATTCCAGGTTGAAAGCATATCCAATACAAACTTAAAAAAAAAAAAAAAACACTTTGAGAGAAAACTATGCATGGGTAAATGATTCTTTTCAACCTAAAACTACTCAAGCTATGTAAATTATAATGGCAATAACTCATAACACAATAAAATCATGTCAAATAAGTTGCCTTGATTTTTTTTCTGATTTTCTAACTTTTTTGATCAAAACTCTAAAACTTGAAGTGAATCTGCTGAAACTACCAAAAACAAAACACCCTAGGGACCAAAACCAAAACCGAGACTTTAAAACCTTGAATTGAAATTTTTATCTGTCGTCGTGTTGCATGTGCCACTTACAAGAAGGAAAGGGGCTATAAAATCTTCTGGAGAAGTTGCAGCAAATATTTCAGGAATCTTGTGATGACAAGAGATATGTCCCTAAACTGCTTACAGAAATATTAAACGTTTGATGCACAGGAACTCCTGTTTACATGTTAATATGTGCCTTTTAGATTGAGTATATAGAGATGATATTATATCAAGTAGAAAACTGCAAAGGTGTAGGCTGGTTGGTGATGTTATATTTGTAGAAATTACAAGTTCTTAAAGGCAGTCCAACATGTAGATCCAAGGAAGTGTTCAATGAAAAGTTTGTCCCTTGAGTTTATCAGATAGGAATGACTAAATTGGGTAGCAAAGAAATTCCTACAGTTGACATAAATGGAGAAAAAAACTTGAGTGAAATAACTAAAGAAGGATGAGTTAAACATATAGGTTTTTTTAAGTAAAATAGCTAGAATAATTGCATCCTTAAGGGCTAAATGTAAGCCAAATGGATGATGTAAAGATGGTCGAATAAGAACAGTGGAAAGGACGGAAAAAATAACATTATTAGGTATATTGTTAGGTTAACTGATTGCCTTTAGCTAATGGGCCACGGTCAAGGGAGCTGTCCAAGCACTAGAAGCACCTTTGACTGTGGCCAGCTACTTCAAGGTACCCAAGCACCTAACTGCAGCATCTAGACGACTATCTTGCCTAGTACCTCTGAGTACAGCATATGCCAGGGCAAACAGGCTGATCAAGAGCCTAGGCAAGACCATATAGTTGCCTAGGTCACCACGTGATAACACTGACTGAACCAACAAATCTCTCTCATGATCTTTCATGACTGGGTACAATATCAGCATCATATAAAGGCAATTATTTAGAATTAAAAAAATAGCAACAATGATGACGGCTTAAAAAGATCATCAACTCTTCTTCAGTTAAAATGGCTAATTTGTTAAACTAAATGTGGTATCATGCACTTCTGCCGCTTATTTCTAAATTCTAAGATTATCATATCACGTGATCATGGACTCTGGGCACTTCTGCTACATGAAAAAGGTGTCAACAACTGAACCATTAACACCTGTAGAAAACTGTTTGTCTCTATAAGTATCTAAGAATTTTTTATCAGTGACAGCAAGCCTCATGATCAAATACCTAGCCTCATGATTTAGGACCTCCAAAATTTTGAAATGATGAGCCGAAAAGGACAATAGCAAACTGCCACGTTCTAATAATTTATAGATGAAAATAAGTTTTCAAGTTTCAGTTGAAACCATCTGTTTTGGCCAAGACCTAGTTGAAACTGATCCCCACTTCCTGGTTTTAGTTAGTTTCAGCCGAAATTGATTTGTTTTGGTCTAGTTTCAGTAGTTTTGGCCAGTTCCAACTGAAAACTGACCAAAACTAGCTAATAGATGCTTTTGCTCAAGTATTGTTTTGGTGTTTACAATTATATTGCGATCATGTCTTGATTTATTTGGTGCATAGGATGTATTGTATTAATTTTTAATGATTCTTCTTTTTCTTCTTGAATCAAAATAAGAAATAGATAATGAGTACAACCTTGATGGGATGAGGCTTCTAAAAAGGCCCTTATTACAGCATATTACAAGACCATTTTCAACAACTAAATTTGAGACATTTCAAAGATATGACACCTTATTTTATATAGAATAAATAACATTCTTTAATTACATACAATGATTAAATGGCCATTCAACTTCAAAAATATAAGAATTCAATGTATTTGTGAGTTATATTAGAAAATGACAAAATGATTTGAGTGCACTGGGCACTAAAAGGATTTAAAATTGGCAAATATAATGAATCTTCTAACGTATGAATTTTTTCTACTTTGTTTTGGGTCGTCAATATGATAAATTTTGATGTCGAAGCGCGAAGAAAAGGGATCCCTTTTCCATGATACCTTCAGCATAAATGTTCATATATTTCAAGAAAGCAGTTTGAGCACTACATAAGTGATTAAAAAACACTCAGAGAAGATAACAGTATATGGTTCTAAATCAACATATAGAATCCAATATCCGCACCATTGTCATCAAATTTATTAATGTTTAAGAAAAAACAAATACAAAGATTCCCATCCAGAAACAAGGGCAGCTAATCAAGCTAATCGAATTCAAAACTCCAAATCTAGACAAAGATAAAGTAAAGAAATAAAAAGGGGCGTCTATTCAATGGATTCAATAAGAAGATATTAACGGCCAAAACGAAATCTATCCCAGCCTTCAAGAACCAAAAATCACAATTTCCCAAAAAAGAAATTAAACAATAAATTCACCATCTAGAGAGAGAAGAAGAGCAAAAAGAAAGTGGAAGAGAGCATGAAAGGGATCAAAAAATAAAAGTACCTGTGCAGCTTTGCGTAAGCTTCTGCTCTCCTCTGCTGGATTCCGAGGAACCTTCGAAGGAGATCGACGAGTTTCGCCGACCTCGAGCTGCCATCGACGTCCATGGCTTCCGCGCCCCTCGCATCATCTCCCTCGCAAACCTCCATTCTCTTTGTTCTCTCTACTTTCGATTACTCTCCGCCCAATAATTTGCAGGGCTTCTCTTCGGGTCCGGCTATTTTACTGCCCGCCCTCGACCTCCTTCAGCCTGGACCGGGTCAGATTTGGGACGGGTTCAGATTTAGAAAACAAAAACATTCCAAGCTAATAATCTTACCCTGTTCGGATCACAGCAAGGGAACGATTGCCGGACCGGCTAATCTAATAGAATTGATCAAAAGATCATATAAAACAAAGATGAGAGAGAGCGAGGTGGCGTCGGTGAGGAGCGAGGTGGCGTCGGTCTGGTCCGGCGCCGGTTTTTGGTCGACAATTCTCTGATTTACTACGGGATTTGGGCCGGGCCAGGCCTAGTCTAACAAAAGATATAGCCCATTACCATTGGCAGGCTGAATGGCCCGCTGTAGTAGCCGGCTGTCTCTCATGGGTACCAATTTCGCTGGAAATTATCACGGCAATGAAATCGCCGGTTTTTTTTACGCAGTAATCCCTGATAAATCTTCTTTATTTGCATATTAATCCCCATTGTTTTCATATTTATGGAAAACATCTTATAAAGTTTTCTGTTTGAACAAATTGCCCCTTCTACTATTTTTCATGGATCAAATCCTAGTTAAGATGAGACATGGTTGCAGAAAGATTAATTGCTCTTGGTTTAGTAATGAATAAGACTCGAGACTAAGTAGAATTAAGATTGGATTAAGGGCTCAAGGGGCCGACAGTCGAAAGACAAGGGTTAAGGGGTCAATTAATAATTAGAGAAAAAATGTCTAGAAGATAAGGAATAAACATTGCCAGAAGAATATAAGTAGAATATTCTGTTTTCATCTAGTTAGCTTAACTAGATGGACATATGACCAATAATTAATAAGATTTAAAGGCTAGAGACATTTGGAACACCCGCTCCGCTGCTCAAGCGCCCAAGTTTACTCTTTTTTCTTGGGTGCCTCCACTCCTTAGCCATCTCAAAGTTAACTTTGATGGCGGCGTGTCGGCGGATGGTGAGTACGGAGGAGTGGGATTTGTGATTAGAGACCATCTTGGCAGATTAGTTATGGCGGGAGGTCGGTGTTCCCCCGGATTGTCCGCCGTGGAGGCAGAGCTTCGGGCGGCATGAGAGGACATCTCTTATACAGAGTGTCCTTGATGCAGACATGGTATACCTCAAGAGGGACTCCTCTACTGTTATCGATTGGATTCAGGGTGCGGATCGTTACAGGGATGGCTACCCCCTGATTCGGGAGATTCGTATATTGGCCAGAGGGATGAGTTCCTTTCAGACAGTACATGTGTATCGGAAGGCGAGCAGAGCTATAGACTGAGTTGCCTCTCATGTTGCTCGGCACGCCGGTGAGGTCATTTAGACTAGTGCCGTGGAGATTCTAGCTTCCTTGTATCATTTTATTTCTTCTGACTTGGTAGGCTGTACCCACGTAAGAACTATATGAATGTCGTTTTTATCCCAAAAAAAAAGGAATAACATATAAATATAGAAAGATAGGAATTAATATGCAAATATGAAAGATTTCAAGAACTAATCAGAAAAAAACCCTTATAATCATATATTTATTACAACTAGTTAAAGGGCACATGCATAAGCATTTGAATCTAATAAATACAAATTTATATTTTTTTTCTATGAAGAGTCTTGGGGTTCTCGATGTCATCTAATTTTAAAATATCTATTCCATGTACCTTTAGGCCAAGAATTCTATTGCATGGCTTTATGATTTTTTACTAAATCTGGTTTGGATTGTATCAAAAGTAAGGTTTCTTTCTCTTGAGATAATTTCTCGATAGTGTTTTCCTACTTGCCATCTTCTTTATTTAAAAAATTGAAGAATTTCTAATCTATGAGTTGTTCCTTTACTAATTTATGCATGTTCCTTTACTTTCTATATCATAAGGAAACTTGGCTTGCACTCAGGTAGCATCAACTCACCTTTCAACTAACAATTTCATTATGTCACTCTAAAGGATTAGTCCTTAGTTACTAATTAATTTTTGAGGGGAAATCTTAGTTAAAGATTATTGATCTACAAAGCTTTGTTGTTACAAATATTTCAGCTAATGAAAAAATTCTTATTGTTTATATCTGATTAAATTTTATCTGAAATCATTTCAGCTCCAAGTTCCAATGCACAGATGAATAATAATCTCTTGATATATTCCGGACACCTATCTAAGTATCTTACCCAACACCTTAAATTTACATAATATTATAATATGTTTGGTTCTAAAGAATTTTAAAGTTTTAGGGCAACTCTTGATTTTGTGAAGCTATTTCTTGCACACTTCTCAGAGAGCTATATATTCTACTAGAAAAGCACAGTGATAGAGTCGCAAAAATAAAATGCTATTGAATTATTAAATAAAAATATTATTTTGTGAATGGGATGTTTTATCATGGACTCAGGCAATCTTGATGTACCTGGTGTTTTCCACCACCTCAAACTTCTCCACCGCCCAATCCCATCAATTTTGAATCATTTTCAAATATCAAGGTCCTTGGTCTTCTTCAATCCATGCTGCTCTAAATCTTTTGTTTCATGTTGGAGTTGACATTCTATCTCATGCAATTTTTCATCTACTGCAATTAAGAGCATGCAATTGTATATGTGAGACACGGGGCTGAAGCCGGCAGCCCTCGCCGACTTCAGCCCCGATTCAATTAGGGAAGGAGCCGGAACAGAGGATCGCGATGGCGATCCTCTCCGGCTCCTCCGGGGGGCAAACGGGGCAAGGGCGCCGCGGGAATCCCGCGGCACCCCTCCCAGTCCATCCACGGCCGATTCACGGCCGTGGATCTCGCTCGACCGCCGCGATCTTCGCGGCGGAGGACTGTTACGATGGGGCGATAAAACGCCATCTATTTCTTCCCCTAGGGCCACCCCGAGCTTCTTCTCCTCCTCCTCCACCTCTTTCCTCCTTCCCTCCTCCTCTCCTGGGTGACCGGCGTGCCTTCCCGACCGAGCGCCGTCGGGATCCCCCTCGCGGCCATCCCTTGCTCTGAGATCCGTCCCCCTCGGTTCCGAGCGCCACCGCCGTTGCTAGCTGCCGGACTGAGCCGAGACCTTGCTTCGCCGCCTCTGCCACCGCCGGTAAACCCTCCTCCTTGCCTTCGTTTTGTTCTCCTCTGTTTCAGCCCAAGCAACCGAGATCATCTCAGTTGCTTCTCCTCCCCGTCGGCCACTGCAGCGACCGCCGGCCGCCATGGCGGCCGGCTGGCAGTCGACCGAGTGAAGGCCTCCGACCACCTAGAACGGCCACCCCGCCGGCCCTCCCTCTCCCCTCCGTCTCTCCTTCTTCCCCCATTCGTGGGGGGGTTTGGGGAAGAAGGCCCATCACGGAACAAACTGGGCCGTTGGGCCCAGTCCCCTGCAGGCCCAACTTGGGCCCAGTCTACTGCAGGCCCAACTTGGGCCCAGTCCAGTCCGGTTGGGCCCAGTGGGGCAGTACTCTTGTGGGCCCAACTTGAGCCCAGTTCAGACCCAAGTCCAGAGCCCGAATCCGAACCTGAAATCCAGAACCCGAAATCCGAACCCATTTGGCCAATAAATAGAGTTTTGCAGTTAAGCCCTTGGCAGTATGCTATTTCAAAAATAGGGCCTTCTGCAATTTGTATTTGGTCCCTATAAGAAAG
>JAOXJJ010000819.1:10286518-10299059 GCA_025769935.1 Phoenix roebelenii
ACACAAGCATTAGTAATTATACTTCAAGGTTTTGTGATCATCAAAATTAATCTTTAAATCAATCTTTGGGTCATCACGCGTGCATATTGCGAAACTAACAGGGCAGCCGACTGGATGGTGGCATATGTATGTAGCGAGCCACTTTGGAGGCACGCTATGGACTGGAGAGGGAGGGATGCCTGGAGTGCTTCGGGACCTTTTGTTTTCTAATTCGATTGGGTGTATTCGTACCCATATTGTCTGAAATGCCCGCTTCAGCGCAACAAACAAAAAAAAAACACGCGACATGTCGCTTGCCGTCAGAAGCTGAATCCATTAAAAAAGATCTAATTATAGAAAGCCCTCGTGAAGCAGAAGGTCCTTGAAGTGATCCAATTCTGCCCTAACTCACCTTGACTCGTTGAGTTCGTACACTATACCAAAGTATTTGACAACATCCCAGAACATCTCGTCTGAAATCCAAGCACCCAAGTTTGGGCTGACAAGGAGCCCAAAGGATCTAATATCATCCTAGTCTGGATTAGATTCATTCCAATGGCTATTTAACTGACAACTGAACCTATCTGGCAGTAATATGTTCACGATTAGATGCTATTTTTCTCTAGAATTGCCCCTTTGATGAGAATTTCTTGATTCAGTTGATCTAGGACTCTGCAAGTTTTAGTCAACCTATGGTGACACCACTCATCTCTATAATTCTCAAGTGCCTTGCACCCTTAGACTAATGGACAAATTGAAGCCATCAACCCTAGTTTAGGGAACCTGCTCTTGTTGTAGAACACTAAATTACTTGAGATTCAATTCTTTCCCAAGATGTATTTGCATACAACAACAACAGCAGCAGTATGAATTGCTTGTTACAATTTCTCTTTGAGATTATAGAAGGAGTAACACCACGACAACCATTGGACCTAGTACCACTATCAATCTCTGGATAGCCTTTAGTTTCTTAGTTATCTATTAACCTTTATATTTTTAAAGTTCATATCTTCTTTTAAACTTCTAGGATTAGTTTAAATTTCTTGCTTACATAGTTTAATCTTCTATCATGTCACTTTAAAGCTCGAGCTAGGCCTCCTAGCCTACCTCACTTAGCTTTGTAATTAGCTTCATAGAGTTATCTTCCTGTTTCTCCTTTTCAAGCTGAATGATGGGAGGAAACATGAGGTTCTGCTATCTTGTCCTGCTCGAATCCTTTTTTCTTCTTCAACTCTTCAATGCATCTAAGTAGTAACATGATCTTCTTCTCATTCAGAGTGATGGTGCGCATAATATTTAGATCTTGACGAGTAACGTCATGGTCGTAGAGCCATGCCGACCCAGGAGGAGGTGGCAAACCTTCATGGGAATTACATCACACCAAGTTTCATCTTCATACCCTTTGTTCCATCCAAAGAGAAGAAGGCACTTGTGGTTGCCTAGAATTGTTTGGTCCTTAACCTAAGCAACTTGATAGGACGAAGGGTGAAGGATAGTTTTGAACCTAAGCTTGTCCATGAGCTCCTTGGAGGCTGCTGTGTTCTCGCTGCTGACACTATAGATGATGACATCAATGTAGCGATCCTAGCAAGTAACACAACAACGAAAGATATTGTTCAGCCTCCAATCAACCTTTACTTCCTACCGAGGTCTGAGGGGTAGTGGGGACAAAATGAAGAATAAGGGAGCAACAACCATGTTATTCCTCATCATCCATAATGGGTTCTTCCTACTGTGTCTTCTCGAGTTCTTTAACAGTAGAATTATCTTCTTCAAGCATTTTGGTTTGCTCTTCCCAAACTGGCTAAGATTAGTTCAAAGTTCTTGTAGGGAACTATGCAGCCATGTTTTTGTACCCTTTCCACTTGAAATATTATATGCCTGATCTGGGATCACTATGAGTAGTTGGGGTCTTCAACCTTTTACCATTAGGCTTAGATCATATGCGCTTGCTCAGGTTTGTACTGGCTGGCTTTAGTACATCATGTGGTAGGCGCGGATTTGACCGTTTGGTTTGGAAAGTCAAACTACAAGCTTTGGACTTAAAGCACTCAACCCTTTTGGGCACCTGATTCCTTCTTCCAGGTTTTCCGTTTGTAGTATCACCATCTGATCTTGGATCTCATGATAAAGTCTATTAGGAAACTGGCCAACCTACTGGTTTGGGGTTTCACTGAAAGAACTCAAAGTGTGAGCTTGTTGAATTCTTCTCAATACTCTTGGACTGATCTAGTTCATTACTTGAGTTGAAACATCATGCTTAAAGGTTTTAGGACTAGTCTAATTATAGTAGCCCTCCAACTTCTCCCTCATCTGGGCCCATGCTACGATGGGTCTCATGCTATATTGAGTTCATATTGTCTTCTAGGATAGATCATTAGATACAAGCTAGGCCTGTAAGATTAGCATGAAGGAATTGGACTTGCTTTTTGTCGGGTAGATGGTGCCAACCAAAATAGTCATCAATTGAAGCTATCCAATCTTGAAAAGCCTCTAGTTCTAATTCTCCAAAGAAGTCATCTATGATCAAGCATACATTCTTGTCATGATGCCTATGGTATTTTTTTCTTTTGGTTGCTGGTTTCTAATAGGATTGTGATGATTCAAGCATGGAAAGTTCCCAACTACTGGTCCTCTTCTAGTTGGCTTAGGATTAGTTGGTTATAGGATTGGGAGTGTCTGTAAGTGGGGTAGAATGTCCTACATGGTAGTTTGTAACTACCTCATGGTCTGTGCATGCTCTCCTCAAGCTGGGTTTTATGTCTTTTAACTTGAGAATTGGAATTATCATCTAGATTCATGCTTGATGTGGTTAATTGTGTTGTTGTCAAGCTTCCAGAAACTTTAGGCCATTGTAGAGGTGCATGCATGACTGCGTATGCTATGAAAAACTCTTTACGCGGCTAGAACTCTGTTGGTTATTCAGTTTTCAACAGTGATAGGGTTGACATTGGATTTAAATAGACAAGTAGAAAAATGCCATCGAAATAGAACAAATGGTGTTAGTTGTTCAATGTTCCCCCTTGATATAAGGCTTATTATGGAGTCACCATCTAGCTAAGATGCCATAAATCTATCTAATGGACAAGATTATGGGGAACGATCTAATTTAATGGCAAGGAAGGACTTATGAGGTACATTCCTAATTCATACTTTGGGTCTTAAGCATGTGTGGCAAAATAAAAAGAAAAAAAGAAAGAGGCAAGAGGGAGAGGGAGAGAAGAGAGAGATGTAGGGCTAAGATGGGAGTGGTTTTATCATAGTACACCCCATCATAGATAAGAAAAGATTCTTGTAGGGTGCACTCATGATACGAGAGGATGGGTCATGGAGAGAGGATATAAGGGATCCAATGATATTTAAGGGTTCATATCAAGCTCAATAAGGTGCACATATAAAATATAGGAGTAAATTAGGTCAGGTACTATGTTTAGCCCTCGGAAAGGAGAAGAATTGGGGTAGGTTGCATGACATAAGCCTATGGAATGGTCTGATAAGTTGGCATAGGATTTGATGATTGGATATGGTCAAACTTGACTAGGGTTTAGATAGGATGGATGAGGATCAGATGAACTAGAATTTAGATAGATGAATTTGGATGTTTAAATCAGATGGACTAGGGTTTAGATTGGATAACTTAAATTTGGGCTGGGTGGACTTGGGTTTAGGTTGGATTATAGTTTACTGCAACTGTATAAAAAAGTTATTTTCTCTACACCTGGAGCTATCTACATCAATATGGCTATTGGTTCTAAAGCTACTTCAGAATCTATGTAGGCTTCAGTAGAAGTGGACAATGCACTGTTTGCCACTAATTAGAGACCATATAGTGGAGCTTGCCATCAAATAGGAATTAGATGGTTGGCTACTTGCCATTGATTGAGACTACTTCAAGATATGTGCACGAACATGGCCTATTTAAAAGAGTGATAGAAAAGTAATCAAGCCAAAATCCTGTATTAATTAGAAGTTCAAAAATAATCCGGATTTTGAAAGAAAAATAATTTTTAAAATGACCAAAAGTTTGAAAGAAACTAGAAACTTGAAATATTAAAAACTTAAGAACAGTTTTTATTACATTTTTTTGGAAATAAATGAGAAAAAAATTTAAATTGCTTAGGACTCATTTTTTTTAAGAAAAAGAATGTCTGCATCACAAAGCCAAAGCCAAAGTATGAAAGAACTGGCTCTGATACTAGAAAAGCCGATGTACGATGACAGCCAGCTTGAGTACTAAAGCGACACAGGGGAATTATAGAATGTATAAACCAATTTTGCAACATAGATCAACCAGAAGCTTAAAAATAAAAAGAAAAGAAGCAAAAAGTAAATTAGAAGAACTGAGGGATAACTAGCAGCTCTTTACCTTGCTACCAAAAGGGCTTCCCCATGTCCAGAATCCATTTCAAGTGATTCCGAAGCATATTAAATGGGCAATGACTCCAAGAACTAACTGATATCATCGTCCCTGAAATCCACCAAGATCACTCTAGAATCCATCAGAGTATGTACAGAATCCACCATGCAAAAAAAAAAAAAGAGAGTAAACATGAGTTAACGTGCACTTTAAGAGAAGAAAGAAAAAAAAAAACTTCATTGATGCGAATTTTTGGGTATACAAAGGGGTATCTGCATCGTTCTAGAGCCCCTTATATTTGTACACTCTAAGATGTCTCTACAAATTGATTATAAACTTGCACAACTTGTAATAAAAGTCTTCTAGAATAATTTCCTCACCTTAGGAGCTTCTGGATGCAAAAAACCTTCCAATAATATGAATTTCATCATTTGAACCTTTTCCGCACTAATCATTGTAGATTCGGAACAATGTATACCCAATTTGGGTCAAATTTGGACCAAAGTTGAACTAATACAAACTTAGTCCATCATCATTTGGCTTTTAACACAGTTAGTTGAACAGACACAGCATCATTTCAATGTTAGTTTAACTGATACAGCATAGTTTCACCATCGGTTCAAGGACTTGACTACACTAGTATAGCTTCATAAATTTGAACAAATCTTCTTCATCTAAGCTTTGATCAAGACTATTCAAGATAAAGCTTACTTGATACTAGATGTAATAGAAATAATTTGAGCTTTATGTTCAATTTGACTTGTTCGTGGTGAAGTGTTCTTTGAGACAGTTGGGTACCGAACTGCTTCTCAGACTATGACACGACCAAGTATTGACATGTTTTATAAAATTTATGCTCATTGCACACTTATGAGTCGAGCATCACTTTTTGTCCTCCATTTAGTTGTTCCTAGAAGGGGCCGAGGGTCGCCCGGGGCTCTTGTGACAGCAAAGGGTTCAATTTTGACCTTCAATCTTATTCCAGCACAACTTCTAACGCATTCTTTACAATTTCACCCTTGTATTTTTCAACCCCTTATTTCAATCTTTTGAGATCCTCAATCTTAGAATTATGTATATGAGGATCCATGATTGACAAATCACAAGGTTTGGTATCTCCAACCTCCATCAAAGAGAAAGATCCGATCCGAGCTTCAATCTAGAAAAAGACCAGTTTAGACTAGAAATACTGGAACCAACTAATATCGCATCGCTGCACCGTTTACCCTTCTAATTTGGCTCTGGCTGCACCTCATATATGCACTTGCAGCAAACCGCTTAAGCTACCTCCATTACAACCTAAAATAAACCAAAAAGAAACTTAATCCTCCTTGGTGGGCTGTCAAGTAGCTCTATAGTCTATAACCTAAGCATAAACAATCTTCTTAAACAATTCATCCTAGCAAATAGCTCCAATGCAGAGTCTTCAATGAAATTTTCCTTCTAACAAAAACGAAAGGAGGACAAAAAAACGGTTTGTTCTAGTTTTCCACATGTCAATATTAGAGTAGATGCTAGGCGAAAAGTGAAGGGTCAATCTAAATATACTCCCCAGACCTAAAAGGCAATCAGGTTGGAAGTAATCCGAGCTCAATTTAACCCACCCAACCAAATTGAATTAGGTTAGATCCACCTAAAAATTTATATTTTGCATCAAGGTTATTCCACTTACAGGTCTCTGGGTTGGCCCGACGATGGCTTACTCTCAAATTCATTAGAAAATGAGTTACGCTCAAAGTTTTTATAACTCGATTATAAATAAGTCGAGCTCGAGCAGCTAGGTGGAAGCTCAATTTAATGCACTTAGAGCTGAGCTTAGGCAACATATATCAACCTCATTTCATTCATTGGCTTTATTAAGAGGGAGGGATTTCCCCTCCCTTTTTCTATAAAAAAAAGAAACAAGAAAGAAAGAAAAGGCCATGAGAACATTGGGGCTCATTTGCACCATAACCCAGATTCCAGACAACTCTTCTTGTTGCCCTGATGGATTGGACCAGGTCATTGAATTCCACAAGTATTAATTCTTATTAGGCAATCTTGACTGTTTCCAGCCACATTTCCAGGAGAGCTAAATTTCTCCTAATCAAAATGGTTGGCGAGAAGCTTTCATCTTCTCTTCCACCAGCATCTCCTTGTCCACGAACATTGAATTAAATCCGGACCTTCCACATTGTGGAATTATTGAACGTACTGAATCATTCAAATCGCACCAATATCAGCATTTCTCCGCCACCTTTCCCTACTTGTGGAAAACCGTAGATTCCATTGGAAACCGTTTCACACCATGCACAGCTCCGAAACTCCGCGCTTCTGGCTACCCAGACCCACACTTCAAGCCCTCTAGAACCTCACGTATTAAAATATAGCAGCTTTCAAAGAACTAGAGGGGGCCTTGTTCATGGCCTTAGAATAGACGCATCATTCCACATCAGATACAAAAATATCCTTCAATCTATAGCACTATTGCTACAATGATTGGTCATGCTATCCAATCGGCTACACTATTGCTAAAACTATAAATGGGTTGGGTTAACCCGTGATCCAACCTATTTTGAGGCCGAGTCGAGTTTTAAAATTAGACCCATTTCATTTTCTAGGTCGAGTCTGCATTTACTAAGACCCAACCTAAACCGACCCAACCCATTTGAAATGTTGTTAATTTTGAATTTTCAATCCTACGACCCAACCCAAATCTGTAATTTTGAATCCAATACATCAGCCAAATTATTATAATAGATGGCGCAAAATTAAGGTGGACAAGGGGCACGGCAACCAAGGCTATCTCCTTTTGATCCTATGATCTTCTATAATTCAGCATGTGATGCACAAAGAGAGGTCCAATAAAAGCTTTACCGGTCAAAGCATTACAGAGATTGGGCAGAGTACACCATAAGTGCAGTATAACCCAAAGTTACAATATTCTCTGAATTATAGAGAAAAAATTTGAATTATTCTTGATTTTTCCTCAACTGATTGATTCTTCGTTATGCTCCAAAACCGAATTGATCCAAAAATATTCAATTCTTCTTGAATTGCACAATTTATTTATGAATGTTTGCATAATTAAGTAATTTAAGAAATGTTTGCATTACAAATTAATAGTAACATATCTGGTAGCTAGCAATGATGCTTTTTGCTAGCTTTTATTACTTCTATCTATACTATATTTATTTTTAAGTGAATCAATTAAAAATATTTTACAAAGCCTATATTTTTAATTTTTATTATTTTCTCCCTTCTTTGTTATCCGAACACTCTTAGAATCGTTGATAAAATTTTCAACTTTTTCCTGAATTCTGAATCAAGATATTGAACCAAATTATTCCTGAATGCCAAACTTATAAGCATGATCTACTCCAGTGAGATGATGAGAAATCAAAAGACTGGATTTGCAAACAGAGCAGCAATTCAGATCAAGATTATAGACATGCTCAAACTAAAATCCAGTTTGACTTTATACAATTAGTAGAGGCAAGGTGCCATCCCCAACCTATATCCCCAGTACATTACCAGTGCCTGATTTTGCCCATGGCTGTTGTGCAGACATCTAGTCCTTACACCAACACCCTCACAATGCATTGGAGCTTAACAACATTTCAAACCTTCCACCATACATATATTTCTTTTCCAAGTTCAATCCCAAAATTTCACTCAGCTAACCGATTGCTCTCTCTTTGTTGCCAAAGATTGATTAGGGATCTCGCGCAGCTGGAAGAAGCGTACACACTAAGAGTCCATGAGTTCTTTCTCAACTGTATTCAGGCAATAGCAACTGGACAACCGTGTTGGTCCTTTACGACACACAGACCCATATCAAGCACCAATGTTTAGTTCTGTCAGGCAGGAACAACCACAATGTTTCAACAAATATAGCTGGAAAGGGATTGATAGCTCCTCCTAGACTGATAAGTAAATGCTGTCAATCTGCCTCAAAATCCACAATGATCATACTCTGTTTTCTTGATTGTATGTTGCTAGCCGCAGCAACTGCAAGTAAGATTCTCTTCTTTCTAGGGAAAGAGACCTCTTATCCTTGTAGAAATACCATGATAAAAAGAAAGAAAAAGGTCCACGTATTAGACCAGTCCTCCATGAGTCCACAAGCCAAGACTTGCAACCTTGACCAACAAAATGAAAAATAAGATGACCAAGGACAGCTGTGGAGCTCTGACCAGTTAAGATTTCTAGCAAAGAGGCATGAAAGAGTTGGCCAAACCAGTATCATTTTGAAAAAAATATATACATCAAGCAGCAATTCTCATGCCTAAACCCCTTTCTTCTGTAATTTTTTAAAAAAATAGAAAAAAAAAGGAAGGGCAGCAGAAGCAGCAGCATGCTGGGCATCTGCATTGTAAGGACAGAAGATACCAGGGGCCACCAAATCTGAGGGCCTTATTGAGGCCCTTACAACAGTGCACTAACCACCTACTCTTCTGTCTCTGAAACTAAGGTTTTAAATACCATAGGACGGGCTGTCACGTTCCACCCAAAAAAAATAGGACACCCTGCATACCGATACTTAAAACAGTGGATGTTTCATCCCATCTTGGTCCATTTCCTAACTGTTCCCATCCCACATGAGAGAGTGGAACGCCCTTCTTTCCCACCATTATTAAAACCTTGCCTCGAACTACAGCTGTAAGTGACTATACAGCATTTCAGTTGCAATTTTTCAGAAAATACATTAGTCACTCACCTAGTTTTGAATGACAACCAAAAACTTAAATGTTACCTATCAACTGGGGAGAATTTATAGTGTGCAATTAAGATAGTTGGGCTGCCTCCAATCTGGGGCTCTACAAGCTTCTGAAAACATTATGGTAAGATTGAGGAGACTCCAAAGTCACTGATGCAATAGTAGAATCATATGCCTGCCGATCTCTTTGGCTCAGCTGAAGAATAAGAAATAATAATTGATAGGGAACGCCAAACATAGAAGTGATCATTGCTCTCCATCAAATGACAAATGATGAAAGGATATATATGACATGAGCGTTTGATCAGAGCTGGTGCTGAAATACTTGCCATTTAACCTGAAAAAATCCAGATGCATCAGAATTCCCGATTGCTTCAAACATGTAATAGTGCAATCAAGCTAACTTTTTTTTTAACAATGGAAATGTGATTTTTTTTTCTCAGATTCTAAAGACTATTGTTGCGCAGTAGGTTCCAAATGGTCTGCAAACAGCAAAAATTGAAAGGGCCTGTCCAACGGCATAACTTGTCATAGAAACAGCTGAGGTTCATACAATCTTTTCAATGTCAACTTTATTTAAAATGTGCCAAATATGTTCAGATACAGTCTTATTTTTTTCTGTTCTTTTTCCTTTTCAAGAGAAAGGGAGGTAGACCCACTCGATTATAATTAACCAAGTTCAAATACTTGGGGATGCACCACCTCGACTCGAGAACAACTGGCTCTTAGACAGAGGGGTTTGAATATTGGGATAAACCCCAATTCTCACAGCTTAGTATTCTTAAGCCTCGCTTCTGCTTGGTTCATTTTAGATTTATGATCACTCCCAACACATCTAATTTTAACCCCCTTCCAGTTCTTCCTATCACAGGGACTCTGTACAAAGTTGATAATGTCAACCCCTAATCTTCATCCTCATTACTGACGTGCTTGCTAGAATGCTCAAGCAAGCCAGATCTGTGGGTTTAATAAAAGGTATTGGTTCTAAGCCTTGCTTTTCTAATCCAAGAAGCCTTCCTTTCGCAGATGATACTTTGTCATTTTGCTCTGGAACAAAGGAGTGCTTAGCGGCAGTGAAAGTTTTACTCCTTGGCTTTGAGCAAGCATCTAGGCTAAGGATCAATATTTATAACAGCTTATTGACTTGCCTTACATGGACGACGAGGAGGCAAGGCAACTTGCAACATTGATGAACTGCGAAAGGGGTTCCTTCCCATTCACCTGCCTCAGCCTCCCTCTTAGTGACAGAAGGCTCTCTAGGCCTTGTTCAATGCCACTGATTGAAAAGGTTTGCTCCAGACTTGCTGCTTGAAAAGGTAAATTCCTGAGTGGAGGGGACAAGCTCGCATTGATCAGCACCGTTCTTAGAGCTCTTCCTTTCTATTCCATGTCTGGCTTTAAGCTGCCTCATTAGGTTGTGAACCGAATTGATCAGATGAAAAGATCCTTTCTATGGAAAGGAAAAGAGTCAATCAGTCGTTTCAATTGCTTAGTCAATTGGGATGGAAGGTGGTTTGGGCATCAAAAACATTAGCGACCATAATATGCTCTGCTATCGAAGTAGGCGTGGAAATTCTTGAAAGTATCGGAGGCGTCGTGGACGAGACTTACTAAGAATACACGCTATGCCCATGGAAGGTTCGGTTTCAAAGTCAAAAGATCTTTTTGCCGCATCTCGCCAATTTGGAAAGATATTTGCAAGGATCTTAAGGCACTTTGGAATTGCACCTCTTTCGAGCTCGGGGATGGAGCAAACATCAGATTTTAGAAGGATGCTTGGACAAGAAACATTCCTCAAGCCTCTCTCTTCCACGAGCTGTATGATCAAGCAGTTCAAGCTAACTCTTCAGTGGCCTCATGTTGGAATCGGAGAAGACAAAAATGCTGCCTCAATTTCTTCAGACCCATTTCTCCTTTTCAATCGAAGCAGGAAGAAGACCTGGTCCAACTTCTTGAGGCTTTCAGACCATCGAAACTCGTGGATGTGTCTGCTTGGAAACTCACAAATGATAGTAACTCACTGTTTCTGTGAGGAACCATTGAGCATGCGTTTAGTCCCACATCGGTTATTCGCTAAGGATATCTTAGGTACTTATACAGGATCAAGGAACTCAAAAAATACCTTCCGGCTAGCCATTTTGGGTGAGGTCCTTGGTTGTGATAATTGGTATCAAAGCAAACGCGGCCCATAGCCTACATGGATTACAGGACACTGCAGCACAGATTCGTGAAGGCTGACCACAGATCGATCGTGGTGCTTATAATTAGATTTAAATAAATTTGAACTCTTAGCCTGACGAGAATATCGGGGCTTGAATGGAGGGAGTATTTGAGAACCCGTGCAGGCATGTGTTTAGTCCCACATCGGTGATTCACCGAGGAGATCATGAGTACTTATACAGGACTAAGAAACTCGAAGAATAACTTCCAGCTAGCTACTTTGAGTAAGGTCCTAGGTTATGACAAATGGTATCAGAGCGGACCCGGCCCATTACTTATATGGACTGGGAGACATTGCAACACTGATTCCTTGAGGCTAACCACGGGCCAATTGTAGTATTTGTGATTAAATTTAAATAGATTTGAGGCTAAAAGCCTGGTGAGGACATCAGGACTTGAACGAGTATATGAGGACCTGTATGGGCTTGTGTTTAGTCCCACATTGGTTATTCGTTAGGTAAATCTTGGATTCTCATACAGAATAAAGGAACCCAAATAATATCTTCTGACTAGCCTTTTAGGGTAAGGTTCTGGATTATTATAAATGGCATCAGAGCGAACTCGACCCATAGCCTATGTAGACTAGGGGACACTGCAGCATGGGTTCATACAGGCTGACCACGAGCCGATCGTGGTAGTTGTGATAAGATTTGAATAAATTTGAACCCTTACCCTAACGAGAACGTCAGGGTTTGAACGAAGGAAGTATGTAATGACCCATGCGGGCATATTTAATCCCACATTGGTTATTCGTTGAGAAGATCTTGGGTACTTATACAGGACCAAGCAACTCAAAAAATACCTTCCGACTAGCCTTTTTGGGTGAGGTCCTATGTTGCTACAAATGGTATCAAAGCGAACTCGCCCAATAGCCTATGTGGATTAGAGGATATTGCAGCACGGTTTCATGAAAGCTGACCATGAACCGATCATGGTGCATATGATTAGATTTTAATAGATTTGAACATATTTGAACTCATAGCCTGGTGAAGACATCAAGACTTGAACGAAGAAAGTGAGAACCCGTGCAAGCATGTGTTTAATCCCACATCGGTTATTCGCCGAGAAAATCTTGGATACTTATACAGGACTAAGGAACCCAAAGAATGAAAGTGAATCCTAGGTTCTTCGGTGTTAAGCATGCTGAATTTTTCTTTTTAAAAAAAAAACCATGGCTGAACATGATGGGTTGCCTACGTACCCCTTCACAAGAGGGATCAAGCCATACGTAGTTCTTTTTAAGTTTCAAAAATGCAGCGAAAAAATCGAATCAAACAATTTAATTC
>JAOXJJ010000819.1:10303406-10315523 GCA_025769935.1 Phoenix roebelenii
GCCTTAACAAAAAGGGGGTCCACATCTTTTTTCTTACTAAGCAAAAATAATTGCTCGCCCCCATCTTACCATAACTTTTAAGAAAGCAAATGCTTAATTCACCGGATCGGACACTAATTAAATATCGACATTACTCACCAATTATATTACCCACACCACTCAGAAGCTATAGCAATAATTTGTCGCAGAGTTATTATTTTGTGCACCAGTAAACAACTAGGTTAGTTCAACATGCCGCCAGACAGCCCAAATTCTATCTTTTCAAACAAAAAGACTCGACAACCAACTCATCCTAGTTGGGTTGTCTATGGTGTCAAGTTTGCCTAACAACTTTCACAGCAAGCAAGGTTTAAAGAACTATTTCAGACTAATTAACTCACCAACAGGTGACAACAAGCTAGTGCCTATACCCTAATGAATTAAAATCATACAGAAGCTCATACAGAAGGTTAAACAAATCTTCAGAACCTCTGCCAGAAGTGCACAGATCATCTGCCTGCAACAACCATCAATTCAGCCTTTTACGACTCTGATGGTCTGATATGGTCATACATTAGACTGGTATAACTAGCAACTAATCATGCGAAGACCAGTTGCACTAATGGTGATTACTGAAGAGGAAACATGAGTAATTACCGGTCTCCTTCACATTATAAAATACAGGAAGGATAAAGAAATGAATCACAAGAGAATCAACACTGTGAACATGTTGCAATTAAAGCATTTCATACCACCTTGAAATTGGATCTGATACAACTGCATAGTCCACCAACTTTGGCTAACCTTCCAGAGGTTCACTGTTACCCTACAGATGCAGGATCCAGGTACTGCTAAAAGAGAGGCATGTCAGGTTAATAGCTCTTCAGTTCATGCAATCCCACTAATGTAACCAAATTTTCCGAAGCAGCATTACTAAATTTCTTTCCCTCTCACAATATTTAGTTGATCACTCAGTTCTCATTTAATTCATTGGTTCATGATCCTAACCTCAAATGATCGCCGACAATATATGCTAGATATGTCTCTACTAGCATCATGTGACTTGTTCCTCTTTTACTATCCAGCTTTATAGATGATGGTCACGATTTTTCGTTTTTCTTTCCCCTTTTCTTTTCTCCCAAGGGCCATACACTCTGAAGAATAAAAGATTTTCCTTTTATTTTTAAAATTATTCACATCTCTCCATAGTCCTCCCAATTACATTACAACAAACTTGAAGCTCTGCTCAAAGATCAATCTAGAGATCATCTACTTTGCATAAGTAGGCATCTCAATAACTCATCCATGTTTCCCTTTTTTTGGTTGGTCATATAATCAAATATGAGTCTTTTCCCTTTGCCCTTTTTTCTCTTTGCCGTAGCATATCTGGCCTTGGATTCTGACATGTCATACGTTGTAATATTCATGCTAAGCTCTCCTCATATGTAGTAACCAAATATATAAGATCCAAGCAAGTGGAAGGTTCATAAGAAAGTCAAAGATACTGTATACCTCCCAATGAGTTGGCCGGTTTGGCACCGGTCCGAACCGGTCCGGTGGCCGACCGGTACGCCTACCCGTACCGGTTTGGCGATCCTTGGGATAGACAATGAACATAATACTTGACAGGCTGAGACATCAAAAAAAAACCTCATTGGTTATTATGGTACCATATAAAGGTTAAAGAACAACTAAATACAAGATATTTTAGAGTAACATGTTTTTATAAAATAAATATAACACTATAGTTGCATGCACTTGATTGAATAGCCACTTAACCTCAAGAAAGCAAGAGAAATGCCATGACTTGATATATTTATGAATTCAAATAAAAAAGAAGAAAATATTTGCGTGCACTAAACACCAAAAATGTGATGTAGAATAGTCTACTGTAGGGGTCTAGTAGTCTAAGGAAGCAAGGCTGAAACATACAGGTTGCTGGATTTCAAGTTTAAAACTCGATAAACCTGAACCATGAAAGTTAGAATTTCAACACAAACAAAGAATTTAAAGGGCTGTCAAATGATTGGTCTGAGAAAGTAAGATTTATAACTCTAAAATAGGATGCTTATGTATTAACAGAAACAAATTGGGATCAATATGAGGAAGGAAATGAGGGAAAAAGGAAATCAGAAGAAAAAGAAGTAAATATAAACTTGAACACATATTATAATGAAAAGAATAAACAGCAGAGAACGATAATGAAAAGAATAAAAGGAAAGACACAGGATAATACCAGACTCAATCCGGGAACTAGGAATTACACCAAGGGTTTGAAGGCCTCCTATCTTCGTTGCAGAATCATAGCACAACAGTTTAAAGAAAACAAAGTTTCATTCTTTGAAATTCATATTCTACATAAATGTCTAATCACAGACTCAACTATCTATTTAAAGGTAAGAAAAAAACTAACCACACTTTCAAACTCCCTAAAACACCCTTCATAAAGCGCTGGTACTGTTCACAGTTACTGTAGCCCGAACGTCTGTGAAGCGTGAACAGTAATAGCTACAGTATTCGGGCCCATCATAGACATTAAATAAGATCAAAGATATTATAATCTCAACCCTCCATTCGATGATAACCCACTAAAACTAAAAATAACCAGAAATAAAACAAAATACAAAAAATTGATAACTAAAATCAGATCTAGTGAAATCCAAAGATCTATAGCCCTTCAACACATCAAGACATGATCTCAGATATCCATCGAAAAGATTCAAAATTGTTAAATATAACAGATATTTGGACAGCTGAAGTTCAAAATACACACACACACACACACATTCATGGAACAACTACTGATATAATTAATAAAAAAACACTTATATGCAAGATTAACTTGAGCCTAAAATTGTAAAACTACACAAATAAAGAACTTAAACAACACAAGATACTTGAAATGATGTGTAATGATTTTTCTCGACTTCTTTTTCTTTTTCTACTTTTCAAAGTATTTTGATTTTTTCTCAATTTTTTTGAATGAATCTCTGAAATATTGAATAAAACTTCCAAAAGTGCTGAAACTACTGAAACTGAGTGAGTTAAAATTACTCAAGGAGCAGGACCATTTTTTCCTAATTTGAACCAAAACCTGGTTTAGTGTCAACTCCTACATCTGTTTCTTATATTCAGAACTGTTAATTACAGAATCAATACAGGAGAGTTAGAAGAAAAAAAAATCTTACTAACACTTGCTAAAATTTTAACTGATGTCACTGGATATCTAAATGAATTATGACTCAAGGCAGTTGCGCAATTGCTACTATGTTGTTATATAATACATCTAACGATCTTTCATTAATATTTTGTTGATACCCCATCAAATTCATGCTAAGCTGATCAATTTTCTTTCCCTTCAGATGAATAAATAAAGATGGATTGTTTCATCCTTTTGGTGGAATTATCAAGCTGGATTGCTTTAACATGCACAACATGCACATCTCACCCTGCCATCAGAAATATATTGCAAGCAGAACGGAAGCAAGTGAATAGCTTCTGTTATATCACCCTCACTTTGACATTGCTAATCATTCTCAACAACTCAGCACTCACACAGTTGCATTAGATAAACTCAGCAATCTATAAAGAAAACCATGCCAATGGATGGAAAAACCAAATTTCTGCCCATATTCATGACCTCTCAGCCCATACAACCACCCTGGACTACGACTGTTGATCAAGGAAAGTCTTAAAAATCATCAATTGAATGGATTTTCAAAGCATCTCGCTGTAAATAACTATTTCATTGCAAAATTCAGTCAAGGGTAAATTCATTTTCCACGAGATGACAGGAGATCATGCAAGGTGAACTAGAACAATGGAAGATCAGTTTAAATTTTATTTCTTATCTCTATAAGATTTTACTCTGATATATTTGGTTTGCATAATAACTACCAGATATTTTGTTTGAATATAATTTCATGAGTCACAAGAAGAATTTAAAAAGGAATGGTATTGATAGATATGCAAACAAGCAGCATAAGATTCAGCACATAGCTCATCTGGTTGATAATAGAATACACAAACACAAAGAAATATGTTCACATACACATGCACATGTACCCACATGCATGTGATCCCCATGCACACATCCATAAGAGAAGAAAATAAACTATGAGAGTCATATGATATATGTCTTGTAACTGAGGATCAAATAATTTTTCCATGTTATAGGAAGGAGATACATTCTGATGAACCTACCTGTAACATAAGAATTTTGTGTTGCAAGGCTCAAGGTAGTGTACAACAGGCAGCTGTGAGAATAAAACAAGAAAATAAAAAAATTGGAGAAGCATGAGCGGTTGGAAGCAAACTAAACCAATCTAAAGCACAAAAGCCTGTAATCTTGCAGTGATACTGGGAAAAGTACCTCCTCTTGTGGTACGTAATATGTACATGGAGTCAACCTCACGTGAAATAGCAAGGGACTTCTAGCTTGCATGGAGATGAAGCTTGTCATACAGTTCTGAGCCGTAAGTGCGCTTACCTATAGATGCCTCCCCACAAATATAACTGTCTGGCTGCATATACAGGGGCTTCAAAAGTGTGCATCAAGTATTCTGCACGTTGAAAGTTATCATGAATTCATGATGACGTAGGAATGTCAGGTCAGTTTTACCAGTAACATGAACTAATATTTTAACAGTGTTTTGAAAGACAGCCACTTAGGCACCCACCATAACATTTTGCATCATGTTTGAGTATGGAAGATAGATATCAATTTCTAAAATAGTATTGCATGTTGAAAGTTGGTACTTACTGTTAACTTACTACATCTTATTTGATATATTATGTTTCATTTGCTGGATTAAATAGGTCTGAGTAAAATTGACCTAGCCCGCAAGGCACAGCCCGGCCTGGTTTTAGGTGGGCATGGATAGAGACACTTGACCAGATGAGCCAAGATGGGCAGAAATGTTTTAGCCCGATTAGAAATCAAGCCACACTCAGCCTTGATAAATTTCGCCCCGACCGCTCGATCCAGCCTGAAATATATAATTTATAATTCATGGTACGCTGTACAATCCCGAATGGGGCGGTACAGAACGTACCATTCTATATCGGTTCGGTATCAGTATCTGATACGGTGGCACACCGATACTCGGTGCATCAAAAAAATTCCGTACCATACCGTACCGACGCTGTGCTAATGTGGCACCGGTATGGGGTCCAGTACCGAGACGGAAAATCTTGATTTATATAAATTAGAATTTACATAATTTTGTATAATAAAATTTATGTAATGTCCTGCATATTTTCATATTTAAAAATAAAAGAAAAGTGGGGGACCAGAATCCCAATCTCTCGTACTCCTCAATTGGCCAACCTCCATCCTCTCTTTGCTCGAGTGTGCGACAGAGACCGCCACCACCTCCCTACTCTCTCTCTCCTGCCACCACCCACACCTTACCATGCACATGGTCAAGCAATAATCCCTTCACATCTCTCTCTCTCTACTCCCTACAGACTCAATCTCTCCCCCTCGCCGCCACAACCTAACCTGAATCCTCCCGCTCTCTCTCTCTCTCCCCTCTGCCCAGTCCCCTCGCCTGCCATCCACCCCACTTCTCCCCCCCCACCCCACCCCTCTCACAAGAACGAGCATCAAAGGGATTACCATGCCTTAATCTAATCGGGTTGAGCCAATTCAGTCTCATACTTGGATTTTAAGCATTAGGTTGGGCTCAGGCTTCGCTCTGAGCTGTTGATCCTTAGCTTAGGCCTGCCCAACTCAATCCTTAGGTCTAGATTATACCTATTTTTTTATGTTTTTTCTTGCATTTATTAGATTTTGTGCTGCATTAACCACAAGGTGCCTGCCTAGTGCGAAGGCGACTCGCTAGCTACTTGTCTACCAACTTTAAAGACACATTTGGTATTTTTTAATTGATTTCCGCATGAAGAAAATAGAAGCCAAGCAAGTCACCAAAGGGCTGAGTATTAGCTTCTCTTAACAGTGTTCCTAGCTTCCAAAACCAGAAAAACGAACACATGTATTGCTTGTGCTGAATTCCAGTAATAATATTATAATTATGAAAGTTCAGAATAAACAGAATATATAGTTTATTTGAGAAAATTAAAATAAAAAGAGGAAGACATAGAAAAAATAATTTTAAAAAAAAAAGGAAATCTGGATATGACATGTACATTACTCAGACCCAAATTCAAAGGACCCATGTGTTAGACAATGGCCCATGTTATTTTCTTTTAAGGTCAAGTACTTGGTAGCAGGAATTTTTCTTTTAGGGTAGTGCACCTGCTTCCAAAATCACCTTGGAAACTTGTCTCTGAACCTGCTTCCTAACTGTATTTTTATTCTTTAAGAGACCCACTTCACTTGCTTCTGGTAACTAAGCTCGCGTATGGATGATCTGATGCAACAAACAAGGTCTAGAAAGTTTGAGTCTAGCTTGTGGGCCTTGTGGCTTAGACTGAAAGGAGAGCAAGCACGACCAAACCCATAAAGTAATCAGTCAGATTCCAGTCTCAAACTTAGGCCCATTGCCAGTTTGAATCAGATCTTGGTCAAGCCACTATAGACTTGATCGAACTCACTTGCAACCATATGCATGATTATGATATACTAATTACAGTTAACACAAAGAAAGTTTAAGTGGCATTATTACTTTCCACGATTAAAACAAGGTAAGGTTGGGCTAGATCTAATGTTGCCAAGTCAATCTCCACCCTTTTTGATTAAATATTAGATCTCATTGGCATATTTATAATGTCTGTTCGTAGTATTAAATGTTACTCAAGGTAGCTTGTATTAAAAAGAGCAATTTTATAGTGCTCCCAGTCTAAAGTTTAAAAAAAAAAATACCTAAAACAAAAAAAAAATGATGTTTATAATTGCACTACTAGCGTACGAAAGATTGTTTTTAGAAACACAGTAGGGTTGCCACATGTGGAATTTAATCCCAAAACCTCTCCCATGGGTTGCCTTTACATGATTGTATCAATTTTTGGCTCAATAAATAAATACCCAACTTGATATCCAAAATCTGTATATCAGCCCGCACATCATGCATGTATTATACGTGACCAACTTCAAACCGAATCTAATTATCCGTGATATGGCTCTAAACCTAGCCCCTAAGCTTCTAGCCCAACATATACATATCCTGGATAAACATAAGAACATGTTGGGGCTTGGGTTGGAAAATAACAGCTTGATTCCAAATCAAGTTGGACCATATTTAAACACTTGGGCAACCTGAAGCAAACCTAATCTGATGCGATAGGGCTCCCCCTAACACAACCCAACCTACATTTAGACCATTTTCTAGTCTTCTAACCTCTTGACCTGAAATCATAGGCCACATTCATAGAATATATGCATTTCCTTTTGAACCCAACCATGGTATCTAGTAGAAAATGACCTAAAACAGCTAATTGTATTTGGGTTCAAAATTTGAGACTTTGGCTTAAACTTTGTTGACTATGTTAATATCAGAAAAGACTGGTTGGATCTAACCATAATAATCTTAAGTTGATCCCCCATTAAGGAGAGGTTCTGGTTTGAGTAGGAGAAAGGATGATTTTCTCCTATTTGTGTCTTTTTATTTGAATTTTCAAAAGCTAGTATTGAGCAAAGGGCAGATGTGAGACTCAAAAGAATGACATTTCTTCTCCTATTTTCTTTGCCTTTTCTCTGAATTTTGAGACAACAAGGCTTCTCCTTCCTATCCATTTAAGTATTGAAATAAGTCAGATTTAGGATGATTTCAGATTTAGGATGATTTCCTTGACCCATTTGAGGAAATGTTGAGGAACTTTTTAGACAACAACAAGATGGTTGTATGGTTTGATTCTTTATGTTTATCTACAACTTCAACTTGGTGAAGATATAAAAGGGCAGCCTAGTGCCCAAGGTTCCCACCACTGCAGCGTCTAGGAGGGTCAGATGTACACGATCTTATCCCCACATGCGGAGAGGTTGTTTCTATATTTCGAACTCCTGACACCCAAGTAACAATGGAGCAACCTTATCGTTACGCCAAGGCTCGCCCTCTTGGTGAAGATATGCATTCTACGTTTATATGTGAATCCAATAGGACTCAAGTTAGTAAGAAAAGCCAGACACATTGCTTAAAAGAGGCTTTAATTCAACTAGAAAACAGAGTCCAGTTTTCTGGTTTAAAGAAAAAATAAATGAAAGAAGAGACAAGCGCTCTCCCTCTCTTACACACATGTTTCTACTCTTATTCATTCTCTAATTTTCAACTGCTGTTTCATTTCTACATATCAGATCAGTAGAGATCTGATTGAAATTAAGCTTCTACAGCCTTGTATGAAGCATTCTAGGTAATCCAATAGCCAATTCGAAAATCTAATTCATTTAACACAATATAAATTAAAAGAAAACCTTCACACTTGTTATCTCAGAAATCTGAAAAAATTATGCAAAGTCCAATGTAACCCGTTAAATTCCAGTTCAATGTCAACTGAGCTACAGCTAAAAGACACTGTTTCAGGATACTGAAAATCCAGATTTGGATAACTTTTCATCATGATCTCCTAATACTCCAATTTCCTTGCATGTGTCACCCACCGAAGTGGGATTTCATCAACTGGACATGGTTAGGCAAGTTTGACCGTGTGTTGTCATGTTTGGTTGCTGCAGACCAATCCAAGGATCGAAATTTGTCGGTAGGCTCCTGCCTATTGGCCTAAGTGATACGGATGCTGAGGATCAGCCTTTGATTAGTTTTTGAATCATTAAGGTATATTTCATTAGTTATTTATTAGTTTCACTGTAACTCTGAAACCAACAATAGTTAAAACTAGCCTTAACTGAAACCATAACTTCTTTGTTTTGGATTTGAAGTTTCAGACAGAACTTCTAATATTAATTCGTATTACCTCAAACCCTACCCACTCGTCAGGTAAATGACCAACAAAGCATACAACAGGCGGCATGTTTAGGCTATAATCTTCTAGCAATGTACCGCAAAATAAAGTGTAAATATTGTTTGTACCACGGTCCATCACTGAACAAACTCATTCAAGAATAAGGAACTCCCATCATCAACATCTATGTTGCAGTGAAGCCCATAACAACAAGCTTAGAGCTCTGTATAGTCGGTACAATTATGTTGCTAATTGTTCCCATCTCTCTCTGGGTGCTGGGTTGAGGGTTAGGGTCCATCTGTTGGTCGTACTTAGAGATCACAGTGTCACTGAGGTCATCTCATTCTTCAACTTCACCAACATTTTCTTCTTTCTCACTTCCATTATCTTCATATTCCCCTAACAGCAAAAAGGATGATCACTACCAGTATTTCCTACCTCTCCACATTTGAAACATGTAAACATGTTCATCTAGACCCGTCTTTTAAAGATTTAGTCGACTGTCCTAACTGGTGCTACAAACAAACATAGAGGAGATCAGCACATGTTAAATTTCTTTCCTCAGCTTCTTTTCAATCTCCAAGGCCACCTTGCGTGCCATCTCTATCCTCCAAAGACTGAAATTAGACATATTATCCTGAATCCTAATTCATAGTCCTAAGGCCTGCTTTATACTTTGTCCTAACAGTTCTTCAACTTCATAAACTCTGATTCATGTTGACAATTCTAAGAACTGCTCTGTTTGTTCATTACTCCCCTCTGATGAAGCCAGCAGAACCTGACAGTCAAGCTCTTTTGATAGCCCATGGGGAAAATCTTCCTTTCAACAGAGTTTTCACCTCATCCTAGATACCGTTGCACGGTCACCATTTCTCCATTTCAGTTCTTGAACCCAACTCCACCACATGTTTCACGTTACGCCCTAAGATTTCAACTTATTCAAATCCCAAAATTTAACTACCTAATTAATCAAAACTAACAATAATATAGAACCACCCTTTAAAAAAAGCATATAATCAAGTAAAACATAAGAAAGCTACATTTAAAACCATAAATATTAAATAGAATTCTATTAAAAAAATTATGAACATATCCTAGTTGACATAAAATTATATGCTAAAAATACAAACAAGATTGAAACTACCATTTTTCTAATGTTGCTTCAAAAATCACTAGGTCCAACGACTTCAGAACATTGTGGCCTCTTTCTTGGAAAAGCTCCCCCATATCCCTTACAAATTACTCAAAAGACATTATATATAGATGAAATAAGTTACACAGCTCAGCGAGTAACTTCTACCATAGTCAAAAGCAAGGTACGTCGTCTCGGTACTGGACCCCATACCAGTGCCACACTAGCACAATGTCGGTACATTGCGGTACGAAATTTTTTTAGCATATCGAGTGTCGGTACGCTACCCATACCGGGTGCCGATACCGAACCAGTACAGTACGGTACGCCCTGTACCACTCAGTTCGGGCCGGTACAACATATCATGGTCAAAAGAATTCAAGTTTCCATTGAAAAACAATTGACTTTTCAAGTGCAAATTCACTAAAACAAAAGCAAAATTTTCCATAAAGAACAAGACACTATAAAACGGTGAAAATACATAATCTTATGGAGAGCTGAAGATAAAAGAATAATTGTTCAAAATTTCAAGTGAAGGTTCTCCAAAACAATTCAATAATGAAAATACAAAAACTTTGAAATCTTCGAATCAAGAATAAATCACTATAAAAACGACCAAAGCACATTTCATATTTCCGAAAAGCTACGATAGTTCCCATAATTTCACGTCTTCTTACAGAGGTTAACTTATACCCTTAAGGTCGCTCATATCCTCATTGCTAATGTAAGACTACTTATACCCTTACCAATAATTTGGATAAGGCCCACTGCCCTTGTTGGTAATGTAGATGAGGCCACTCATTCTCAAGGTTCACTCATACTACTTTGCCAAGGGTCCAAGTATATCAACATTAACAAGGTCTGCTAAACCGGTACCTAGGGGTGGCAATCGGGTCGGGTCGGACATAAACAGATCGGGTCAGATGCAAGTCGGGTCAAAAAATCATAAACCTGAACCCGACCTGTTTATTAAACAGGTTAAAAAATTACAACCTGAACCTGGCATGTTTATTAAATGGGTAACCCGACCCGACCCGTTTAACCCGTTTAACAAACAGGTAACCCGTTTAACACAACCCGACCCGTTTAGCCCAACCCGACCCGTTTAACTATTGGACTTAAATAGTTAAATTAGATAGTTAGCGTATAAGTCATGGACAGTGCCAACGATAAATCCACCAATATTAACACGGTCAAGCAATTTTTTTTAAAAAAGTAAATTTAACCAGAAATTAAAAAAAAAGAAAACACGGAGAGGAACAAGGGGAGGAGAGAAATTAACAGATTACAATTTTTTATTGGAAAAAATAAAAGAAAATGGAAACAAGATTTGTTACAGGAGCCCTCAAAATCTCTGATCTGGGATTCTAGGCGCCATCCCCAAATTTTTCTCTCCGGAAATCGACGGCTTCAATTCGGATGGGGAAAAAAATCTGGAAGCCCTAGCTTTCGCCATGAATCAAACCATAAAAAGTAAAACCCAAACTATTTCGCTCCACCGGCATACCTGCTGCAGCGCTGCTGGACTCCACAGTAGTCGCCGCTTTGAGGAAAAGATAGAGCGCCCTCACGTCCTCCGCGGCTTTGAGATCCAAGATCCCCAAGATCAAGAAACAGAGACAGAAAGAGATGGCGGAAGGAAATCAGAGATAGCATGACTATACTACTAGCGGAGAAGGGGAGAGAACGCACGGATAGGACGGGAGGCGGAGGCCGTCGCCGTGGAGAAGACAAAGTAGTCACCGTCCGCCGGCGAGTCGCGAGACGACGAAAAGCCCCAAGAAGGTGGAAGCGACGTCCCAGGAACCCATCGAGTCGCCGCGGTCGCCGTCGACGGGGAGGCGGAAGAAGTCGGCAAGGGGGAGGAGAGGGCGGAGGTCCGGAGAGACTAGGAGAGGGGAGAGGGACTGAGGGAATAAAGCTCGGGATGCGCTCACAATGACAAACCCTAAGCGACGCCTTTTACGATCCAATCAACCTCGCGGTCGAACTGTGAAAACGGATGGTGGACCTCGCGGTGAAAGCGGGCCGAAGCAGGGAGTTGGGCCGAGGCAGTGAAAGCGGGCCGAGGCAGGGAGTTGGGCCGAGGCAGTGAAAGCGGGCCGAGGCAGGGAGTTGGGCTGGCCCTTATCTATTAGCCCAACAATTAA
>JAOXJJ010000819.1:10320334-10335837 GCA_025769935.1 Phoenix roebelenii
CTTCCTCACCTCCGCCTCCTCTACTTTCCTCTCTCCTCACTTGCCACTCAACCTCTTCTTCTGCTCCCCCCTACATGATCCCATAGCTGGCAGTCTACTCCACCCTCCACCTCTCTCCCACACCTCTTCCCCTGCTCTCCCCACCCTGATCCCACTACAAGCAGCCGCTGCCTCCGCCACTCCACCCTCCCCACAAACGCTCCACTTGTCTCTTCCCCCACACCTCCTCCATCTCGCTAGAGCCCTCCTCCACCTCTCCACAGTATTGCTCTCCCCCTCATCTTATATTCCTCTTCTAGATGGGAGATCCAGCCTCCTGCAGGTCGCATGCAACTCCACATACAGTGCTCCACTCCTTTGCATCTCGATTCTTACACTATATCAGATTGAACAAAAATTGGCCCTTTTGTCTGTCAGGATGGCCACAAAATGCCATGCTTCACCGATATAGCATACTTTACCCTTTAAGATCCATACAAAGAAATATTAATAAATGACAACTTCTATAAATGAAACCATGGAAAGCAAAGGTAGACTTTGTTTTTTTAGGGCTATTTGATGATTAAACTTATCATTATTACATTTTTCTAGTAGATGAAAAGCTAGAGTAACTTAAACCAGAATTGTACAACTAGATGCATCTAACGTAACAAAGCATTGCAACTCTATCAAAGATGGGATGCTGTTATGCATGCAACCACCCAAATGTAATTAAATTTCTAAGTGCCTCCCATGACAGCCCAAAAAAAAAGAGAGAAAATGTTGCAGACCTTCAGATTCATGGACCACCTTTCCTGAAAAACGCCTTCAGCTTCAAAATTTCTATGCATATCAGCTGCTTAGAGATTGTGGCACAAACCATGGCATTTGTGCCACATCCATTGCTTGACTGGCTCTTGTTTGTTGGGCCCAACATTTATAATTGCAATGCTTGAATCAACAGTTTATTATTAATCCCTCAGGCTTCAATATCAAATACATGTGTAGAAGTCCTGCATCTAATTTCCAGAAAATAAAAATTTATGGTAACTAATGCTATAAAACGGACATGGCTGCCAAAATCCAAGACACAAAGCATATAGAATACTTACAACATAATGCATGCAAATAAAATTAATAAACCAGTACAGGCATCAAAAATAATGTATAGTGACCAGTGTTGTCAAACTCAGCATCTAGATGATCTGCCTAGGCACCAAAGAGACCTGGTTGCCAAGGAAGTGACAGATAAGGAACCGCTTATTCAAACAAATGTGCGCTCCCATTTTTTCTTACATGCACTTCAATGCCTTATTGTATCTTTATTATTGTGACTGAAATAAGCTTAGCAAGTCAAATGGTCAGTTTGAGTAACACCCACCACAATGACTGACTAACAGACCACAGAAGCTATGTTTTATGTGTGTGTATTCATGTTTATTTTCTCTTTCTTTTTTCCCCATACTTCGTCTTCTTCCACTTTCTTCTCTTTCTTGCTCTTTTCTTCACCTCTTATTCTTGTTACCTCTCTCTCAAATGATCCTTTCTTCTTCTCTTCTTCCTTCTCTTCTTCCCCTTTTCTTTCAAGAGATCCTTCCTTTTCTTCTCATCTTCATCCTCTTCATTTTTGACTTGTCTCTATCTGCATTTTTTCCTATTTTTGTTCTCTATTGTTTATTCGTTTTCCCGATGTTGCATTTTTTTCTATTTTCTCTGTTTTTCCCCTCTTAATTATTCCCATCCTATTGCAAATTGTAATCATTGTTTCTTGTTTACATGTTGTTACTATTTAGTTGTAGCATGTTAAAGTCTTTAACTTTTAATAAATTTGCCTTTGTTATCACTGGTCACTCTTACTATTGGCAGATTGGTATGCCATGAAAATGTTTCTTGCTATTGATTAATCTTAACTCCAATTAAGCTATAATGATTTGTTTGGTTATTTACCTGCATACTTTGAAAACCAAATAAAAAATCAGCTGTAATATTGTCTTTCTTTGCCTTGTTTAAAGATGGACTGCCAAGCACTAGGCGGTCCATCTAGGCAGTCAAAGGTCCCTACCTGCTAGGACTGCCTGGCCACCTTGTCAACCTTCATAGAATCGGATAAGTAGGTACAAATTCATGCCTATCCAAAATCTATATTGGCATTACAAAGTTCAACTAAACTACAAAAAAATACTGATGAACAAAATATAACTACAAATATCAGTATGAACAATATTTTATCTATAAAAGATAGCCCGTAACATAGATCAGAAAATTCAAGCATTTTGCTGCAGCATATTCATGAGTTGATCCCACTTTAATTGATAAGCAATTAACAGTCCAAGGTCGGAAACAATAGGTTCCCAAGAATCAAAGAAACACTCCATAGATATCCTGCAATACCTGAATAAGAAAGCAATTGACAAAATTAAGTACTTCGAGAATTTTTTACCCATCAAAGTATCAGCAGCTACAAAATATGACTCATCATCCAAATAATACATGACCTACATCATCAGCAAGATACCAGGATGAATTACTATACATGACAAGCTGGATAAAGGGGAAAATAGCACTTAGGCAGAGCCTACATTAATGCATATATTAAATTAAGCAAAATGCCACCCTTCATACAAGGAATTTAAAAACAGATGATCCACTATTGGAAAATTAATGTATAATAACAACAATGGTTTAACATCGTTAATATTTCAAGTATATAAATAGAATGGTACATGAATAATTAGACTGCTTGAGGGCACTAAAGTATGAGATGTAAAAAGCACAGCCATATAATGTACATTTAACATGGTCAATTACTAAGACCAGTTATGCATAATTCTATTTATCTTAATAGAAGAATGAGCAATACACAGGTTAATTCCATAACTTACGCTTCAATCAGGGATTCAAATCACAGTTTGTAGTTTGTACTAGCCCATCCTGGATCGGATTGGTGAGATGAGAAGTCTTGAGATTAAGTCCCCAACTCTAGAACATAACAAACCAAGTTGGCGGAGTTGGGACCAACTAGTAAGATCCAGGATGGTGCTTGTGACAAACCAAATACCCACCAGTACCACCAAGAAGTGTCAAAAGGAGATGCTCAAGCCACTTTGTCTTTGCCATTTGCTTTGTAAGCCAGGGGAGAAAAGATAGTCGAGAGAGAGAGAGAGAGAATGGTGGTCAGGAAAGAACTTAGACCCCGCTTCAATTGCTCAATTGGTGCCAATATTAGTACCTGCACAACAAACACAATCATGAGCTCAAAAATCTCTCTTAATCCTAAATTATGACCTAAACAAAAACTAAAAAGTCTGTAACAAGCATTAAAAACAACAAATAAGAGAGAAATAAAAACAAAACATCTCCTAGTGAATTATCGGCTAGGCTATCTCAAGAGTTGGTACGATCTTGTCCTACTACCATATTGACCCAATCTGTGACCGGGTCCCCAGACCCAAGACCGAGATTTGAAACCTTGGCTTCAATATAACTGCATTACTAAGATGCAAGATGCAACCTTTTTGTCTGATTGCACAAACTCCACTTATACAGAGAATTGAAGCCCTCTAGAATGTCGGCAGTATAGGATTTTCAGTTGTGAATGCCAGAGGTACCAAACCATCTAGGAATACCATAATTAATTGCATGCCCAATATATGAACCATCTCCAAAAATGATCTTGATAGGCTAATTAAGTAATAACCATAAACTTCCAGGCTTGTCCCAAGTATTTGAGGTCAGCTTCTTGGTGAGATAGGAAGTGGAACAAATGAAAAGGGGGAGGGAAGGTACTGGCTCACAAGTCAGATAGCAAGAAACATGGTTTCATACTTCATAGTATAAAAGACCTATCAACATTACTAAGACATGGCCAAATATATTAATCATGGTCTTTGACTCTCATTCAAGAATCAAATGTCATGTGCCATTCAGTCACAGACGTCAAAATGTTTACAATCTTAAATAGAGAATTCATCCTAAGCAAAATATTTAGATGTCAAGTAAGAGATTTAGTAAGGATTATATCATTGTTTCAAAAGGCAGCCACAGTATGCAAGCGATCAAGGGACCATATAGAGCATATGCAGAATTCAGAAAATCAAGGGACCACATATGCGGACCATGTGCGTGAGTGTATATGCAATTGGTATTTTTTAACTATTTGAATATACAAATAATACATTAAGTACAATAAAAATGATAGTAGTAATTTTATGGATAAATAATAATAATCATAACAATAAGAACTAATAATTAGTGCTTACTAATTAGTACTTAATACCTAATAGCGATAGTCAAAGCATACTTAACATATTAACATTATCGATACCCCTATCAAAAACACAGCCAAACTGACCACGAGCTTGCATCTGCTCCATCTGCACAGGACCACATAAGAATGGGCCTCATATGTGACTCCATAATGCTAAGCAAGCCATACATGCAGCTGCACAATGATAAGCAAGCTGGTTATGTGGTCATATAATGATAGTAGTAATTTTGTGGATAAATAATAATAATCATAACAATAAGAACTAATAATTAGTGCTTACTAATTAGTACTTAATACCAAATAGCGATAATCAAAGCATACTTAACATATTAACATTATCGATACCCCTATCAAAAACACAACCAAACTGACCACGAGCTTGCATCTGCTCCATCTGCACAGGACCACATAAGAATGGGCCTCATATGTGGCTCCATAATGCTAAGCAAGCCATACATGCAGCTGCACAATGCTAAGCAAGCTGGTTATGTGGTCATATAATGCTTGGACAGCATTTTCAACAAGTGGTATGACCCCAGATAGTAATTGCATAGAGGCAACATGGTGCGGTCCACATAAGCCGCCTCATGCACAAGATCCACATTTGCAAAGAATTCCTATTCAAGACCATCTTTGATGTAATTTCAAGTTTTTCCATATCTTTTCTCACAACTTCCATCCATGTTACCTTAGGCCTTTGCATCATCCTTCAATCAAATTATTAAAGTATGTATTACCAATGCCCCTTAGATATTCATTTTCACGCCTATATCATCCTAATCAAATTCTCCATCATTTTGTCCTTAATTTATGCAAATCCGATAACTCTTCTAGCAAACTTATTTATCAATTTATTTGTTCTAGTTTTACGATACATCCATCTCAACATCCTCATTTCTGCTATATTTGTTTTCTGAACCATCTTTATTGCCAAATATTCGAACCTATTGCAGGCCTTATTTTTCTATAAAATTTCCATTCAAGTCACCAAAGTATGCATTTATTACATAATACCTCAAAAAAACTTTACGACTTTATCCAACCAGATCTAATACCATTACATATATCTTCATCTAAATCTATGTTATTTTTCATAGTCGATTCTACATAACAAAACCTATCACCTTGTGATATCTCTTGCAACCTCATCTTCATCTCCATTTTCACTAAAATTGCATTCCTACATTACCTTTGTTCTAAGAATTTTAATATAGGATAACGGTCTAATATATAAGAAAAACAAAACCAGGTTAGCAAAGATGTATTAGAAGTACTTTAACAGTTTAAGTCAGAAAAAAGCAAATAACACAACAAAGGCAAAAGCCCTTTGTTCGAGAAAAGTTGCTAAATACTTAAAAATTGCAACCACACATAAATCCAAACCCTTATATTTTGGGGTGTTGGTTTGGGTGGCCATGTCATGGGGGGAAGTGGGGAGCTGTAGCCGTGTCTGCTTCCTGATTCCTGGCAAAAGCATTCAAAAAAACAAAATGTAAAATTGAGGGTTCTCTTGGAAAAGTATAATTAGGCTCTTTGTTTTGTTTTTCCTTTTTCTTTGCCAGTATTTCAAACAGCAGAAAGAAAAATCTGCAAATCAGACTTCCCCTTTACAAAGAAGAAACCTTTTTTTTATTTTTTCCCCTTTTGGCATGCTTCCTCATAACTACAACAAATTCATAGATCATAAAAAGCTGTAAAATTTAAGGTAATTGAAAGAAAAAAAAAGCATTACACACCACATAAACCAATCAAATTGTTTACACAAACAAATTGAACAAAGCATTATGTAAATCTAAAAGCTAATTAAAGAAAGCATTAAATGAGTCAAATTGAATAAAGCATTAAACCCTACATAAACAAGTTAGATTGTTTTCATAAATAATCCATATTTTTGCATAAATCTAAAACCTAGTTAAAAAAACTACTAAGCACTACATAAACCAGTATGATTGTTTTCATAATTTGCAGTTTTACTTGGTAGCCAGAGGAATGCTCCTTCAGTTGAAGGATACCTGAACTGAACTTTAACTCCGGCCCTTCTTCCCTTGTCGGTCTCACGAACGCCAAAGAAATGGAGCATCCACTGCTTAATGCCAACAAGGTTGTCCCTATATGGAAGTAAAGGAATACCTCGACCATCACATGATAGAAAGTAAGGTTTGACTGGAGAACGACCTCGAGCTCTTCATTGGTTCGGAAAAAACTCCTCGTAACCCCTGGTTGGAAGATGAGGGTGGGCTAACATGTCCCGAAGAGAGAAAGCCTAACTCACAATGGGGAGCTAGGCACATATTAGTCTCCCAACAAAAGATTTCCAAGAAGGCCTTGAACACGCTATAGACCATTAGACGTACATATTAGTGGCTTGGACGGCATCAAGGAAATTAGCCTTTTCCACAATATCCAATACTAGAGCCTAAAAGAGCTAATCAGTCTTCTTAAAATAAACCCCTAAATTATGGTTGTAAGGAAACTCTACAAGAAAGACTCCAAAGAGAGCTGTAAAATGTTCAGGAAATGTGGTGTTCAGATCCTCTAACTAAAATCAGTCAAACTGGACCTAAGAATGAAGCAAAGATCACATTCACCTTTCATCAGAACAATACAACTCTCCTATAAAATACCTGACATATTAATACCAGCAACCACAAATTTATTGCATATCCATGCAGCTACAAGAATGAAACTCAGTAGTTAGTACTGCAAAAATGTGAGTATGGAAAATCATGGATGAATCCATCTAAAAATATATATATCTAAGGGAAAATAACAATCAAGCATTAAGAAACATGCTCACTTTGTGACCAAATTCAATTCTGCCACTACTGTAGTGTCATGCCTTATGGGAGTGCATCGAACTGGTGGGAATGCTCTTCTGATCCAGATTACCATACGTACACTCATCAAACTTGCAGTCTCCTTCACAGAACCTTTCTTTTCAAGCACTCTACAATCTGACACAATGCTGCAAGAATCTGAACCAAGTCGACCTCCCCTTCTTCAACAATTAAATCGGAAGTTGAAGAGTCTATACAGATCAAAATGTTGAGCAGTACGGAGTACCTTTAGGAATAATATGAAATTGGCAGAGGCAAGATTGTTAATGTGTAAACTTGGGAGAAACTGGGGTCCAAGATAACTAACTAGAAAAAGATTAGAAGTCATAAGATATAGCAAGTGGGAGGTTGTTTCATGCAGAATAAATTTGTCCAATAGAAGGCTGATAAAGTCTCACCAAAGATGGTTCTCAGGTATATAGGATGACAGGTTAAAACAGCGAAGACATGATCAATATTAATTAGACAGGAACACAACAAGACAACAAGACATGATTTGGGACACCTCTTTATTTCAAAAGACTTGGGAAAATAACCAATATGTCCACAAGAAAGTGATAATGCAACAGGCACATAGGTCAAAGGTCACTAAATACATAGTTGGCATTATCACTGAAAATTTCTCAACAATACAGTGCACTATTTAAGTTTTAAGGTGACAAAGTAGCCAAAAGCAAGGACAGACATCAAAACACTCGAGCAACATGACAGAAGGCATCAAGTTAAGCTTGGTTGGAATATCAATTGCAACCACATGGTCAAAATCCAACACAGCTTGTCTGATAAAATGACTAAAATAGTCATATGTCATAAATCAAATAAATCGATATACATTACATGCAACGTCGGCGGAATCGACCCAAACCGACCAGTTCTGCCCGTTTCGAACCGTACCGGTGGCTCACCAATACGGTTCCGGCTCCAAAAATGGGACACGTTCCCGAAGCCAGAGAAGGAGAAGGAAAGAGAGAGCAAGTGGGGGAGGGAGGGAGAGGGAAAGGATGCCGGCAGAACCCGGCGAAGGTCGCGACGGGGCCGATGCCAAGGAAGAAGGGCCGCTTAAGAGGCCCTTCTTCTCCGCCGGCCTCCGCCAGCATCCCTCCCTCCTTCCCTCCCCCGCTCTCTCGTTCTCCCTCTCTCCCGTCTGCTCCCCTGTGTCAATACAGGCCCGGCATGGCACGGCGCGGGCCCATACCGAGCCGTCCCACCGGAGAACTGGTACGGGTCCGGTACCGGTTCCTCCGACCTTGATTATATGACAAAGGAAGAAAAAAAAAATGTCATATAAGCTGACTTTTAATGATATACTATAGCCTGATAAGAAGAAGAAGCACTTCAACATTAAATGGTATAAAGAAATAATCATATAAAAGAGTATGCAACAAAAAAAGCAGCAAATGGATAATCATATGTAGAAAATACCAAACCCCTTGCCTGATTAGGAAAGGAAGCAGGAACTTCCTTGCTAACAACTAATCATAAGCAGAGAACTTATCAGAGCATCAAAACTAAATAAAACCACTTACAACTACTACCACAGCTCCTAATAATGCTGACATATGGCAAACAATATGTTGTCATATTCACAAGACAAGGTAAATAAATGGCAATACTGCTTCATACATTTAAACTGCATGCGAAATCTGCAAAGCTGCATGAGTAATATAAACTACCACACAGTCGAAAGAGACGCTCCATTCATGCTAATATCATTCAAAGAGGAAACAATTAAAAGTACTGCTACAAATGCTATAATGCGCCTACCAACGAATGACCTCAATAATTCAGAATACAAATCATGACCTGCCACATTAATTCACAGATACATTCCATGCTTAGCCATGTAGATGCAAGAAACCATATATAGTAATACAAGTATTTCCGGTCATGATTATGGTTAAGCAAAGAAAGTGCCAGAAAAGGCCAAGGGTAGGCAAAAATAGAAACAACTAGCCGGTAGCTCATGACTGCAAGCACCATCACGAACAAGCCTACTAAACATGGTTTAATTGATAAATGCAACCTGCATATAAAACAACCAAAAGTGATACTGAAGGGAAGCTCCACCTAGTAATCTGAAGGTGGGTCCCAACTTTCCCCCGCTATACAGAATTTACAAATCCCTTCCAACATCAAGGAAGGCAAACCACGCAATTCCTAAACACTACGTCATACAATTCCTCCATGCCTAAATCCACTATCCACAGAATCTGCACCAGGATCCAAGCTGCTCGGCGAATCATACCACTTCGCAACGTCAGGATAGAATCCATCCGCCTGTATCCCTACCAGATTCGGGTCCTGCACAATGGTCCCATCATGCCTTAAGGGTTTTATCAGCTTGGAGTCCGCATCCTCACCACAATTCAGAATGCTCTTCTCATCAAAGTCGCCACAATCCTCCTTCATCATCCACTTGTCTGGCTTCAAGCTTTCCCTCATAAGCAGCTTCCTATCCTGGCACTCTGCCGACATCCTGTCCCATGGGACAATGGCCCCAAGAGTTGAATCAAAATCATTGTCCTCCTCATTAATCATCTCTGCATCCTTACCAAAAATCCTATCATGCCTGTCAAGGTGATGGTTGCCATCATGACCCCACTGCCCAACCTCCTCATCTCCTGCTACCAGAGCCTCCTCTGAGTGCTGAGTTCCAGCCACACTTCTCAGCCTGTGAAGAATATCGAACAGCTCACGTGACAGAGAACCCAGCATCTCCAGTGGCATTTTAGCAATCTTCCCCTCCAGCAACCCAGCCTCCACCCTGAGCTCCTGGAGCTGCTGCAGCACCATGTGGTGGAGATCCCCACTGTCATCCTTCCCTATAAGGTTACTGAATGATTCAGGCTCAGCATCGTCCCTGACCCCGTAGTCAGCTGGGTCAAGGTCGAAACTCCCCCTGTGCCCAACTACCCGGTGCATGATCCTGGCATTCCCATCGAGCGGGCCAGGCTCGTGCCCAGAGTGCACAGCATACAGCTTGAACACCGCAGTGCCCTCCTCCTGGTACACAAAGGTCTTGTCTTTCTCATTGTAGTTGGCGATAGGAACAATGGCCCGGATTCTGAACCCACACCCACATCGCTTGGACTGGTAAGGCTCCCTCTTCAAGACCCTGGCCTTCTTGGAGGAAGCAGAGGCCGAGGATGGCTCCCCAGCTCGGTGGCAGGCATAGTCTTTCACCTCAGCCATGAAGGGCTTGTACCGGATGTACTTCTGGCGGATGCAAAGAACCACCTTGTGCTTAGCCGCGAGCTGCTGGAGCCGGCGGGGCACATCCTTCGCAGGCACATCAAAGGACTCGGTGTACTCGAACCGCCGGCGCTTGGAGCGGGCAGCGGCAGAAACACCACCTTGGGACATGGCAGAGGAAGCAGAGGTGCAGACGGGGCAGGAAGCGACACAGACCCGGATGAATGACTCGGGAATACCATAGAACTTGGCGCCCACGGTCCAGGACTGCTTGATGCGGTCGACAGTCTCCTTGAGGCCAAGGTGGCGGAGGAGGTCAGGGTCAGCATGCGCAGTGGCGACAATGTCCTGCCACTGGTCGACATGAGAGACGCGCTGGGCGGGGTTGTTCTTGAAGAAGAGGGCAGGCAGGGAACCGGGGGTGGAGTCGAGATGGGCCGCGAGCTTGTCCTGGATGCGCTTCCAAGCCGTCAGGTAAGCGGTGTCCTCGTTGCGGTCCTTCCACACGGAGCGCCACGACTTGAGGACGGGGGCGGGGGTGGCGCCGCGGATCTCGTCCGGAGTCGCGAGCCGGCCCTCCAGGATGCAGCGCACCATCAAGGCATGGGAGTCACGGTTGAAGGTGTAGAACTGGGAGGAGATGTGGGGGGACGGGTCGATATAGGGGGCTAGGGGGACGGGGGGGTCAGCGGCGGGGCCGGGAGCGGAAGCGGGAGCGGTGGAGGACCCGGGGAGGACGTTGAGGGCGGGCTTCCGGTCTTCGTTGCCATCGATCTCGTCGTCCTCCTCGTCGGCAGCCTCTTCCTCCTCCTCCTCGTCCTCGTCGTCGTCGGGATCGCGTAAGAGTACGGAGGAGAAGGGGGATTCGTCCGAACTAGGGTTGGAGGACTGCGGGGGATTGAGGGTTAGCTCGCGGTGGGGGTTGGGCTCAAGATCATCCTCCTCGTCCATAAGGAGGGATTGGGGGTACGATTGGAGGTGCAGGAGATCGTCGTCGCTGTCGTCGTGCTCTTGGGGAGGGGGGTTGGGGTTTAGGGTTGGGGGTTGGGGTGGTGGTGGGGTTAGGGTTAGGGTTTGGGGGTGGGTTTTGATGATGGGGTTCATGGGGGTGATGATAGGTGACGGTGATGATGATTTCGGCATTTGCCCTTCACACACCTCTCTCTCTCTCTCCGCGTGTCCCCTGCTTTCGCTCTCTTCGTCTTCTTCCGCGGGGTATTTAATACATTGCACCAGTTTTGTGTCCGAAGCAGTGGACTGAGTCCTTTGTTTTGGTAGGGGTAGCCGCGACGGAGAAAAGGAGAAACGAACCCTAGTTTGTCCAACCGGAGGGCCGGCTAGATTGCGCTGTGGGTCCGGAAGGTATCCAAGTTTGTGCGGGGTCTGTGTTTTTTTTTTTTACTCTCTTCTCGGATCACAAAAGTCACGCTAGCATGCGGAACGTGTAACGTATATGTCTTTCTAAAGCCGTGCATGTGATTTTCTCCGGAGAGTATTTGATGGATAGCTATAATTTCAACCCTTTTAATAAAGACAATATATATTGATCGATGGTGTGCTATCACATACAATCAAAAATAAAACTTATACTCCTAAAAATATATATAGTAGTGCGAGTAAGGATGGTTCCTACGGAAAGTATCTAGCCTAGTTTTATGCTACTCAAACAAGGATTGGGGGGAGGGGGTTGAGTATAATGAAAACAATAAAACAACTAAGAAACAATTCAGATTAAATTATTGAAATCAACCAAAAGAACAAACCTTGGTCTAAGTCAATATCCACTATCAAAATTTTACAACTGATCATTGATGCAGATATATATCAATTCGCACTTTGAATATTCACTATTGGAACTATTTTCCTATCTCCTCTTAGTCGTAGTTAATTAAAAATAAGCGATCTAATTATAAACAATCCAAGACAAGCATTAAAGGTTTAATCTAGTAGCAGCCTTAAGAATTAGAGAGATCAAGGAAGCTAAACAACGCAAACACAAGCGGTTGCATTTAATTTAGTCGAGCATTCTTTCTAAGATCTGAAAATTTCTGACGCAACAAATCATTAAATTTTAGTTGCTTCACAGATTAGAGGGATCAAACAATTACGAATATGATGTCTAACCTAACAGTGGATTGTAATGAATAATAAACTACTAGGCCTCCTAGCAATTAAATGAAACAATCATGAAAATAGGCACAGAAGAACATCCGATACTCAATCATAAATTGAACAATAAAAACAATTCAGATCTCACAATTTTATGGATTCCGAGGCTTCTGTTTCCTTAGACTAATAAAAGCTTTAGCCATGCAGGGCCATGGATACAAACTTCTAAGGAAAAAAAAGAAAGAGAGGTGTCTTTCCAAGAGGAGTCTTCGCAGCCCCCTTTCTTTCACCTTTATCCCTTCCTAAAAAATCTCCTAACAAATATTCAAATCTGACTAATTAAGAAAAATAAAATAAAATCCTAATATAACTAGGAAAGTGGTGTTTCCAGCTGGGATTTTTGTGCATCAAATCCGGAGACTTCTAAAAATTGATCGAGTCGAATCCACGTACTGTAGGTTAAAAATATGCAGCAACTTCAATCCCGATTTCGACCTTAATAAATCCAGTACCTCTTAAAACTCAAAACATAAAAGTTGTAGAGCTTTTTCTTGGTATTCCACAGAATCTTGAATCATCTCAATCAGAGCTCAGATGAGAAAGTTATGCCTAGATTACGAAGCAATGTCGAAACTATCCAAAATCATCCAATTAGCTTTGTTTTGCACTTAACGCCTCCATTTGCATCCTAAATTAAAATATAAGAATAATGAGTACATTTAGGCACAAAATAAGTATAAAAGACTAAACATGAGGGAAGAAAAATATGACATTTTGCATTCTCATCAATCGAATATATCTTTCAAATCTTGATAACCTTTTGACTGTCCTCCAAAATCTAGATAACTCTTTCCATCTAGCCAGTCATTTGGGGATGAAAGAGTAAACTAAATTTTAGCTTAGTTTTTTGGCACTTTTTGCAACTTCGAATCCATCTTTTCCATCAAGTTCAAAAATTTCCTGTACTAAAGAATCAATCACATCAATAGAATAAACAGGATTATCATCACCAGAATATTTCATGGCATCATAAATATTAAACTTAATAATTTCACCATCAAATTCCATAATAAGTGTGCCACTATAAACATCTATCTTAGTCTCGGATGTCTTTAAGAGTGGCCTTTCCTAACAAAATAGAAGTAGTTTGATCACCATTCTCCATATCAAGAACATAGAAATCAGCAGAAAAAACCAAATCATTAACTTGCACAAGAATATCCTCAACTACATCATTAAGATAGGCATTAGATCTATCAGCCAATTGAATCACAACACCAGTTTTATTCAAAGGTCCAAGTTTCAAAGAAGCATATATAGAATATGACATGACATTGATAGAAGCTACTAAATCTATCATGGCCTTCTCAAATCTAGTGTTACCTATCGTACAAGGGATAGTAAACATACCTGGATCTTTGCACTTCGCAGGAAGTTTTCTTTAAATAACTGCAGAAATATTCTTCCCAACTTTCACCTTCTAACATCCTTTAAGTTTCTGTTTCCGCTTAATTATACACAGTTCTTTCAGAAATTTAGCATAACAAGGTATTTGTTTAATAGCATCTAAAAGTGGAATATTTACCTTGCATCTACGAAAAGTCTCATATAAATCTTTATTTTGCTCATTTTTTCTAGATTTTGCTAAAGCTTGAGAAAAAGAAGATATTGGTTTATAAGCAGAAAGAGGCGCAAACTTATGCTTAGGTGCGTCATCGTCATTAGAAACGTTCCTGTCTGCAATGACGTTTTTCTCCTTTTCTTGCTTCAACGATGCAAGGGTTGCCTTTGTTGAAATCTCAACCTCTTTACCACTTCTCAAAACAATTGCACTTGCATTTTCTCTTGGATTTACTACTATTTGAGAGGCTAATCCCGAACTTTGTGCCCCTAGCTAACTAATTGCGGTTGCCATTTGGCCCATTTGATTGTCCAAACTTTGAATACTTGCCCTCGCCTCTTGTTGAAATTGTTTCATCTCCTGTTGAAATTGCAAAGTATTAGTGGCGAGAGTCTTAACGATATCTTCTAAAGATATACTAGAATTAGAAGTTTGGCCCGATTGGACTAGTTGTTGTCTCGGAGGATATGGTTGCTGATATTGCTGAAAATTTGGGCGGTTTTGAGTCGCGGGCTGATTTACTTGTGGATTCCCATAACTAAGATTGGGGTGATCCCTCCATCTCGGGTTATACGTGCTCGAATAGGGATCATACTTCCTTTGAAGTTGTTCAGAAAAACCACCTGCCGCATTCACTTGCTCAGTGGGCTCCTCTTGAAGAGTTGGGCACATATCTGTTGGATGCCCTACTACCGAACAAATACCACAAGCCTTTACTGTTTGCATATTACCTACAACCATTTGACAAAGAAGAGAAGTTAGACTTGCAATTTGCTGTTCAAGAGAAGAAATATTTACCTCATTAACATGCTGCTGACCCAAAGATTGATTTTGATGATCACAAAATCTTGAAGTATAATTACTAATATTTGTGTTGCAAGAATAAAGATAATTTGTTTTGCAAAGAATATAGTAAGTTGGAAAAATATAAGAAGGCCTCAAAAGCTCTCAAGAAGAGTTGGAAGAAAGCCACACTTCATTGGCCCAAGTTTCAAGTTCAAAGGATTCAAGTTGGAGTAGCAAACTCAAAGAAAAATTCAAAAGAACAGTCCTCGAATCGACTTCTAGAAGTTCAGAGTCGACTTTGGCACTCTGAAGTTTCAAGGAACAGTGCTCGAGTCGACTCCTATTGTTCACGAGCTGACTCCTGCAAAAAAAGACAAAGAGTTGATTTTCGGCGCTACGGTGCTCGAGTATGCAAAAATACATTCCTTGTAATTCTAAAACCTGCAAACTAATAAACAAAATAGTTTTCAAGAAAATATGGGTTCCAAAAGAAAAAATTATAGCAAACCTGCAAGGACCCAAAAGAGCTTGGGTTCCTAATTGAAAACATTATTATTTTTCAGCGGGTGTGTCTAGCTATCCAATGTTCTAATAAAAGATGTTATCTGAACAATGGGTGCTCTAGACACATGTTCAAGAATTGAATTTAAAATGTAATTAAGAAGAGTGATTAAAATGAAAGAAATAATGAAATAAGTAATTCTTGCATCCT
>JAOXJJ010000819.1:10335937-10357641 GCA_025769935.1 Phoenix roebelenii
GTCGGGCACCTAGTTGGGCGCCGAGTTGGGACCCTAGGGGGTCGGACGTATCTGAGGTCGGGCGCCTCTGAGGTCGGACACTTCTGAGGTCGGGTATTGAGTGCCCCTGATCACGTACTCCGCGACGTGCTCACGTGCCTTGGGGCGGTTTGTATTACCCCAACAGATATCAAGGATACAAAAATTTCGACCTATGTTGAATGATGGCCTATACTAAATTGCATTGATATGTAGCAAAAATAAAAGGTTAACTCTTCTAGAACAGAGAAATTTGTCGATAGTGCGAAGGTACGAGCTTGAAGCAAGCATGTCAAGGTCTAGTCACAAAGGCTTCAAAGTTGTCCCTTAGAGTGACTACTTGCCTCACGCTAGACATACTCAACGGCGTGCACAGCACAAGCAGGTGTAGAACTAGGTAGCAAGGGGCCACAATGAATACTAACAAGAGCGATGAACCTAGGGCAGCAAGGAGCCAAACCTAGCCAAAAAAAGGTTGGCACTAAGTTAATAAAAGAGCTACAGCACAAGCAGGTTTGACATGAAGCTAGGCAATAGGGTACTACAGTAACCTACGTATAAGGAGTTGACATGGAACTGAGGCAATAAAGAGCTGCAAACACTACAACCTTACTAGCAAGAAAGCAAACCACATATCAAATAGTACCAAAATTCATGAAATTGCAAAAACGGGTGGGGGACTAAACAAGAAGTCTCTAGAGCCTGAAAAGCATCCAACAAAGCATAGAAAGGGATCATTTGTATTGAGCAAGAAACTGCGATAGCTATGTGCCATGCGTCATGTGTCTATTTGATTGGTGCATGGATTAGGGCCCCAAGAAGTATAAAAAAATTATTGATAAAGGGTAACAAGCCCAGAAAGTTTGTGCGAATGATAAAGCGGTAAGCATTACTCATTATAAAGTTTTCATGCTAAAAAAATTGATTGTTTTAATATTTTATAACTTATTTATATATAAATATATATCTAAATATTTATATCTTATTACTAAGTAATTTAACTTTTCAAAATTTTTAGCAAATTTATTTTAAATTTTTTGAAAATCTAAAATTTTCAACCTCGCCGGTGATTCTTAAAACTTATGACTGTTTTTAAGGGCTTAAATCCCATGGTGACCCATTAGGCCGGAGGGCCATGCTCAAGTATGAATTATTAGATTTTATTTTATGTTTATGGGAAAGTGATTTTAAGAACTTGAAATCCTCAAACATGGTTAAGCTTTATTGATTTTTACAAAGTTTTGTTATTGTGCCATGTTTGGTTATGAATAGCAACTACTGCAGAAAATTTAATATTTCTAAAGAGTTTGATCATTGTATGATTTTTTTTTTTGGTACAATTGTATGATTTTGTTTTTCCTTGGGCCCTTTTTTTTGGTGGATAAATACTATAGAAAAGTTGGTCCACTTTCAATTGACCGATTTACCTTTTTTTTATGCTTTTCTAGTTGAGTAATTTTTTATTTTGTTCCTAAAATACCTTTACAATAACAATATAATAATATTATAACATAATACTATATACATTAATTTTTATTATTTTACAAAATAATATCATATAATGCATATTATATTATGTTATATATTATAATTTTATTATAATATTATATTATAATGTTATCATTATATAATATTACAATACAACATATTATATTATCATTATAATAATATAATATATTTTTATTGTAACATATTATATGATATTATTGTAATATAGTAGATAATAAAATATCACAATATATTATATTGTGTTAATATAATATAGTATATTATAATAAATAATAATATAAATCATCTATATTGTATTATATATTATTATATGCTATATAATAAAATATAATAGAATATAATTATATATAATAACATTTGTATAATAAAAATATTATGAAAAATGTGGATACATTTTATTATTGCATTTGAAAAAATAATACAAAAAATATAGATAATAAATTTCAAAATTATTTTTTAATATATAAAAATATAAATAAATTATTTTTTTATCTAAATGTTATCTATTTCTTGCTTTGCAAAAAAAAATTGATTTCGGGTAAGCGTTTTCCGAAGGACCGCACGTCCCTGTCGCTCAAACCCCAGCTCCTATTCGTCCATTCCCCTCATCCTTCTCAAGCGAGCACCCAACCGCGGCTTTTTTCCTTTCTTCCAGTCTCCCTCTATAGAAGTCCTTCCCTTGCCTTCTCCCCGAGCGAAGCTACCAACCGACAAAGAAAAAAGGGCAAAAAGATGGCAGCTCGAACCCTCTCCGCCCTCCCGATTTCTACCTCCACCTTCCCCTCCCTCTCCAAAAACAACAAGAAGCCCATCGTCCCCTCCCCCTCCTCTCTCTCGCTTCCCTCCAAGCACCGCAAGCCCAACCCCATTGCGACCTCTCTCCTCGGAGACCCCGCCCCTCCCTCTTCCGGGTGCGCCAGTATCACGCCTCTCTTCCCCAGGCCCAGCCCTTTTCGCTCCCCCGCCGTCTTCTCCATGCTCCCCACCGCGTACCAACCGCCCCTTCCAAACCCTGTCTTCAAGAATCATTCTTGATTGCATTTTTGATTTCTCAATCTTATCTCGTTCTTGCAGGAAACCGGAGGGAGCTCCGACCGAGAAGAACCCCAAGTATGCTAATCTGATTCTTTTTCTTTGATGAGGATTGTGTTTGGGTAATGATGAGGATTTTGTAATAAATGGAGCAGGTGGTCGGTGAGGGCGATAAAGTCCTTCAGCATGGCGGAACTGGAGGCGAGGAAGCTCAAGTACCCCAACACGGGGACGGAGGCTCTCCTCATGGGTATCTTGGTCGAGGGTCAGTATTTAATTCTAAGATTTATGGTCCTTAGTCTTCTTTCTGGTATAATTTAGTTGGTGCTTCTTATTTTGAGCGGTAAACTTGTTTGGACTAGTTAACTTGCTTCATGATACGATGTACGATAGCCTTTTTGCTTCTCAGAAACTAGAATTATGCATATAGAAGTAATCTTTGCTTTAGGGATGGAGGCGGTATCATTGAGGTAACTATCTACTACAGATTGACTTTGGTACTCTAAGTTGCATCCCATTCATTTCTATCGATTTTTGGTTATGTCATTAGGATATTTCTAGGTTTACCCCTTCTCTCTATGCAAAATAGAGTACCTGCTTGGTCATCTTTGGGTTTTTTTCTACATGGCCAAACCAGCCAATCAGTTTTTTTTTTTCATTATCTTAAGTCCATGTGATACCTAAAAGTTTTGAGCTTTACATTACATGCTTTTATTGCTGTCAGTTTCTTCACTGTGGTTGGGAGGGAGGATTCCTCAATCCTCTTCCCACAGGAAAGCTGTTTGCAGAGGTTGATAAGAATTATGTGTCTCTGATTTCCTCTTGCCAATTAGAAATGTAAAAAGCAGTCAATCAGGTACTAAAAAGATAAGTCTGAGTAATGCGATATCAATTTGCGGTTTTTGCGCTATATTCTTCAAAAGGAGGGGATTTTAGATTCATATTGATTTTCTGTTCAAGACTTGGTCCAAAATTTCCCAACTGGGTCAATTGAAAAAGTGTATACAGGATCTTGGTCATATTTACACTAGAGGAATGTAATTTTTCAGATAGAGAGATTGCCTTCTTTTTTTTTGTTTCTTTGGAACTCCATTTGCATTACTCCGGTGCTAGTTCGTTCATTTGACTGACCCTTCTCTTGCCCATCTTTATTCGTTTTTTAATTTCCGTAAGCTTGAAACAACTCCTCTCCAACAAAGGAGTAATCCTTTTCTTCTTGGTGCCTTCATTAGCTTTCCTTATCATGAGAGCTAAAAGTGATTTCATTTTTCATTCTCTTGGCTTTCTTGCGTTGTCTTTTAGGCCTTCTTTTATGTAGCGACTGGTGGGTGAAAGTGCAAGTACTAGCAAAGTGATCCTTCATGCTATCTGTTCAAATAGTCGATTGTCCAAGCAACAAGGGTTAGAGATCACAGGAATAATATGATATTGGAAATTCTGTTGACAACCTTTTCTAAATAATGGAAATGCAAACTTTACAAATTTCAGTGGACATGTCTTGACCTCATAGGCTTATACAATATTGGAATGCTTTTCCAGTATTAGATGAAACTTCCGAACAAACTCTTTTTACACAATGTTCATTCAACTCCTATTAGGAATGATGGTTATGGATTGACCTCAGCGTTGAACATACTTGTGCATTGCTAGTTTTCCTTTTCTCTGTAAAAGCCATTGAGATCTGCTTAAAAAGAGCAGAATACTCAATATGTTCTTAACTTCTTTAGCATCTTTAGGATATCATAGAGAGTCTTCATTTTCATGCTCGCGCTCATGTTCCTCGTTGCAAAGTTGGAATTATTGAGTAAGTACAAATCAAAGTGAAGTTTTCCCATCCTTGGGACTTAAAACATGTAAGGATATTCGTTTCACATTATGATGTCTCATATTTGATGGTCCACTTTCATCAGGTCTTGAATTTTTGACAGGATTCCTTGGTTACTGCCTTTGCTTATTGGCAATAGGTGACACATTGTGCAGCATATAAGGTCCAATACATATAAATTGTACAACTTAAAAATTTCACATTTTGTATCTCTGTTGCTTAAGAACCCTTCTATATTAGACTCAGCAAATATGCTTCATCAGGATTCTGAGCACTTGGTGCTGACAACAAATACATTTTTAACCGTCACTTCTCCTCAAGTGGAGCGAGCAGTTGGTGATGCTTCTTCCCAAGTGACAGTAAATAAATGGTCAGACCTTTACAACTAGTCTTGCACACTATACGACGAAAGAGGCTGGCTTTCACACTACTCTAGTCTCAAACTGACATTTTATACCTATATCAATTCAGACTGATAAAATTCAGTTTTCCCATGGAAACATCTTTGAACCACACCATTTTATGAATGTCCCTTGTCAGCCCATTTATTTCACCTCTTCTATTCTTTCTTGGTGGTTGAATGATCAACTAATTACAGCGCCTTTGATAAGGTATAAAATTATGGACTTGGAGCATGTCCGGCCCTGATTCAAACTGAAATCTTGACATTATCATGAATTTACTCTTATCCACATCACACCCTTAAACATACTCCATATTGCTATATGTATTTTCATAAAGTATAGATTTGTTCAAATTCTTACATACTTCTAAAATAAACTCAAAAGTTCATAAGAGATAAACCTGAAAAAATTATGGATCTATGGATAATAGTAATACCTATCAAGTCATAAGTAGAACCATTTACACCCTTCATCAAGTTTTCTACTTCTGGATTAAATTGAACTAATTTCATCTGATAGACTGAACGGAGCGTGACAGGTATACATGCCCATTTTTAATCAAATTAGACTAGCTTAAGAGCAGAGTCTATCATATCATCTACCATCATGACAGGGCAACTTTAAAAATGGATTTACTTGGTGCAGCTGAAAATTTGCAATCTGGTTTTAAAATCAGTGTTTTTAAACATGGCTTAATTTTTTTCCATGATTTTCTCAGTGCACAATGTTTCCAAACATAGCTTGAAATTTAAAGTATATCTTCCTTCTTTCTGCACTAAATTGATATGTTATATCCTCTTTCCATGTGTTATACTCTGTTGATGTCCACCCATCCAGCTGCAGGTTTTACATCCTGGACTGATAAAAAAAGGCTTTATGGATTGGATTTTTTTCTTTCTTTTTGGTTAGGCACAATCAAAAAAGTGGAAACTTCTTTTTTTTTTTTTAAGTGAATCATTTTTTAAGTTGCTATGGTCCTACCTTTTCATATAAGACAAAAGGATCAAATATTGTAAAATAATCACACATATTGTGTATGGCATGCAAGTTTAGTAAAGAACAATTTTGGACTTGTTTGGGGGTTACTAATAAGTGCATCAAGTGGAACTTTGGATTGGTATTGTGTAATAGCTAATAATCATTGTGTTTCTAGGATGGAATCTCATATTTTGTCTCTCTTCAATTTTACTACCAATACTCATTTTGTTTGAAGCTGTTTTTGACTATATTTGTGGCACATTTGATTCAAAAGTTTACTAAAAACCCTACTTGAGTATAATGAGTATATTTTAGCATGTTTAGAGAACATGATGATTCATCCAGCCCTAATTTTTGTGTATCTGATAATATTATAAATCAGTTTCTTAGAACCCCTAATTTCCTAATCCCTTTAGATTGCTACATGTGTCACCCCTATTTGGATTACTTCTATCTCACTATTATAATGGGAACTCACATGTTTTGACTATACCCCACATTCTGACCCCGGTTTTTAGTGCACTTTCCATATCTCTAAGGACTCTAGCCTTATGAACATGGAAGTTTATCCTCCAGTCCAAACAAGAAAATTTTTCTATGTATGTCCACTACCATGGGCTTACTATCTTTTTTTTTTCTTTTTCTTTTCTCTCTTTGTAGTTCTATTTTTTTCCCCTCACTTGAGGTCGAGTAAATTGGTCGCATGCATAGCATGTGTGAAATTCTAGTTTATTGATATAGAATTAAATATTTTTGTTAGAATCACATCTAGCTGATCTAGAGTCCAAATTTTCTACATGCTCTACTTTAGGTTCAAACTAGGTTAATATTTATCAAGCTGTAATTTTGGGTTATCTAAAAGAACATCTCAAGAACATCTCTATACCTATTAAATGGAAAGGAGAAAGAAAACTCAACCCCTCTCTAAAATTCAGAAAAATTAGAAAAAAATCCTAGAAAAATTGTCTCAAACATCCAGAATAATTTAAAAATTTATCTAGTTATCTAGATAAAGCAATGGTTATCTAAGTATGTTAAACATATCTATATATGCTAAAGTTATCTAAATATTTAGAAATATGTTTAGAAATATCTAGAATTATCTTAGGAAAATGCAATAATAGAAACTTCATATATACTCCCCAGATAGAAATTATTTTAGAAAAAAATATTTGTCTTTATGTAGAAATTATTTTAGGGAAGTACAGAAAATTTAGGAATTATTTGAAGCCATCCATTTAGTATCCCCATGCAGAGTCCTCATGCAATGGGAGCCATTAGAAATAATCACCATGCGTTGGACTCTTCTTAATTATTTTAGAAAAAAATATGAGGACAAAATTATTTAAAGCCGTCTATTTAGAAATTGCTTAGAGGAAAAAAAATATTTTAGGAAGCTTGCTTCTTAATTTTTTAAGAGAATATTTTCCTCCATGTAGAAATTTTTTAATTATCTAAGTAGACGTAAAAACTCTTATTAATTATTTTAGGAAATACAAAAACTTTTCTTATTTATTTTTTTGTTGAGCCTTATTTGGGTATCACATAAATTAATTTAGGGATGCAAAAATTTTAGGAAATTTTTGAAGGCATCCATTTTGAGCAACCACACATTGGAAGCTGTTAGAAATATCACTAGGCACCGACTCTTCTTAATTATTTTTTAAAAAATTATGAGGAAAAATTATTTGAAACTATTTATTTAGAATTTTCTTAAAGGATTTTTTTTCAGGAAGCTTGCTTCTTTATTATTTTAGGGAATATTTTCTTCAAATGTGGAAATTTCTTAGTTATTTTTGAAAATGCAAGAAACCTTATTAATTATTTTAAGAAATGCAGAAAGCTCTTCTTAATTAATTTTTGGCGAGCCCTATTTAAATTTGACATGAGAAAAATATTTAGAAAATGTTCCAGCCAAGCTAAAATTTCTTAAGTATTTTAGGAAACACAGAAACTCTTATTAATTATTTTAGGAAGCATAGAAACTCTTCTTAATTACCTTTTATCGAGCCCTATTTAAATTTGACATTTGAAACAATTCTAAAAAAATTACATTCCAGTTGGTGCCATGGTGATTGAAGCGATTGGGAGGGTTAACGTGTTGGTCAGTGTCTTGGAATGGTTACTGATTATTAAATACATTCTACTTATAATTTATTTTTCATTCTGGTTTTTGAAAAATTATTTATTCTTCTATTATATAAATTTATATTTACATTTTCATTAGTTCCTTGCGCATTGTGCATGGCTATCATTCTTGTAACATTAATTATATATTTCATCTCAAAAATAATGTCAAAGCTCCTAGGAAGGCATAAACACCTTTACTTCTACATATTATGGTGTTCTTTATAAGTGAAAAACACACATCAAGGTTGCATCTTACCCACTATAATAATATAGTTTGTAGTTTATATCATAAATAAAGTGGATTGGGTCATTAGAGCCTAAGTAAATGTGTGGTTGAATTGTACTGATGAATAGTAGAAAGTGTTTTACATAGTTACTTGTGAAAGAAAGAATAAAAAAAAAAATAATAGTTTTGGTCAGTAACCTAAACCAGCTGAAACTAAATGAAACCAAATTTTTAGTTTGTTCTTGATCGGTTTCAGCTGAACCTTCAAACCTTGCTTAACAGTGTTGTAGTTTTGAAGTTGTTCATTAGATTTATAAGAAAAGTTTATGAAGCCAAGGAATTTTTTGATGCATCATTGCCTTGATATCATCCTTGGTGCCACCGAGGATCCTTTTCTTCAAGGGATTTTCTCTAAGTTCTTATGCAGTGTGATGCAAGATATTTCTAAAGGTATATAGTTTATGGAAGTAGTTAGTTGTTTCTTATGTTTTCCTTAAAATTCATATTAGTAGTGCCTTACTTTAGTAATATACTAGGATAGGAATATATTATCTAATTTACAAGTTACAACTTTGTTAAAATTGCTTTTGGTGTTCTTATATCTACAAAAATAGGAGCTATAATGAAAATCAATATGGAATGAGGGTTGAAATAGTTTGAATTGAGTGAAATCCCCAATCTGCTCAACTTCTAGTTCCCTCTAGATATGACAGTTTTATAAATTGCACATTAGTTGCCAATCTGATTCGTTCATTTGAATTCATCCATAGAACATGGAAACTCAATTAAACTATTTTCCTCACTTTGAAGAAAGTCTACAGCCTAAAGGTTACCCTCTGTCATCCCTCCTACTGTAAATTGTTCAAATCTGCTGGATTTGTTGGCGTAAATTTTTTTGAATTTTAACCTATTACCTGCCTCCATCCCTAAATTTATAATCCTTGTATGACATTGAAATTTTGTCATGGGAATCAATCACCATTTAGCTCCTTCTATGCTACTATGTGTATGTGCATGTAGGACTCTCGTATTACTCTCCACTTTGTTATTCACATGTAATATGAATACAAACACTAATATGAATACTAAAAAGAATATTATGAAGTACAAAACAATTATGCAATTGATCCTTAACTTCATCTGTGCTTTTGTGCTGGAAGTTTTTAGTTCCTACTTGTTGCTTTATTCTCAACTTCAGTACTTTAATGCATGCATAATTCTTTTCCTCATTTTCTTAGTTTGCTATGCGGCGTGCCTTCAGTTTCTTATTTTACAAGATTAATATATAGTGCTGCATTTTTCATGCATACCAACCACTGAGTCAGTTGTCCTCTTATTCCAATCATGAATTTACTAAGTTGTCCTCTTATTCCAATCATGAATTTACTAAACAGTTTCATATTGTGCTGTTTATCATACTCGTTTAAGAAGATGAATCAGAGGTAGACTTCTACTTTAATAATAATTTATAATAAATTGGACCAGGAGAGTGAGCAAAAAACGGAAATCAAGTACAGAAATAACAAGAAATTATAAAAATTCTAGCCTACCAGAAGAGCTAATAAAAGACCCTCAATCGAGAAAATATTAGAAACTTTTGACCCCTAGGGTTGGATTATAAGACTAAAACTGGCAAAAATAACAGAAAATAATCATGTAAAGAATGAGTCTAACACCAATATCCAAACCTAACCCATTCAATAGGGAGCCATCATTCTTCAATCTTAGTTGGCTAAGGACGTCATTCTTAACAAGCTTATGTAGATAAGATTTGAATGAAGTGAGAAGTTACAGTGTTGACATTTGGAAAGTGGGACCTGAATTCTCTGAGTTAAGATGCCTTACAATGCCTGAACTATGTATGTGAGTTTATCCCCTTCAATTATATGACTGATTCTCCTCATACTTTTCTCAAGATAGGTTTCTTGATAGTCTAGCTTAAGCAATTTTATTGGTAGAGTTTTATCCTTGACAAACTTCCCATCTCCAAAGAAGTTATTATGCTGCATCGAAGTGCATTTAGGGCTCGCAATGTTAACTTTCCTTGTAGTTGAAGAGGACTTAAATCATTTAGATCTGTGTTTTTCTTTTTATTATTGGGGTGAATGTATAGCCAAGGATCGGATTGAGTCTTTCCCTTTTCTCTTGCTTGCAGGGACCAGTGAAGCAGCAAAGTTTTTACATGCAAATGGAATTACCCTTTTGAAAGTGCGTGAGGAAACTGTCAAGTTGCTTGGAAAATCTGACATGTACTTTTTCAGTCCTGAGCATCCTCCATTGACTGAACCAGCCCAAAGAGCGCTCGACTGGGCTGTTGATGAGAAACTGAAATCAGGTTACTCCGGATCTGTATGGCTATATTGTTCTATTCCTATCATGACTTCTGTATTAGTATAAAGCATTAATGCCACTTTCTTTATTTTATGATACTATTTCTTGCATAAATAATGTACGATCCTACTTGGATGGTTGATTCGGTTATATTGTCTCTTAGTACACGTCAAATAGAGAATGGGAGGACATTTGCTGTCCACTCATTGAAGGGAGTAAGGAATCTGCTGCTAAAACATTGACTCTATATATAGTGGGAAAGCCTCTCAGTCTATGCCATTCAAATTGAAGATCCAAACCCTTGAAGGTGATCTACATTACCAAGTGCCTAGAAACTAAACTTTATATTTTTTGGTGGTCATTAAGTTAGTACACAAACGAGCTGTAACAATTATAGGTAAAATACATGATAGAGTTGGAAATCCACTTTATGAATCATGATCTATGCATCATAAATATGGATAGATTTAAAGTCACTAGGCTTTGATGATAAGTTCATAGTAAAACATAATATCATGTTATTAAAACCATCCATTCTGGCACCTATTTGATGATTAGGTTAGACACCACCAATGCACATGAATTTTGGTTTCTAGGCTTTTTTTTTTTTTAATTTTAAATGTTGATCATGTTCAGCAGTTTGGATCTTCAATTTACATGGTTCATCATTGTTTTTGAATCGTTAGCTCCTTTTTCAAGGAGTTAACATGAAGTGTGTAGTCCAAATCATATATGCATGCATGATTCGCTGTACTGGCCCTTACTGGGAGGTACAGGGCGTACTATACCATACCGGTTCGGTACCAATATCCAGTATGGGTGGTGTATCGACACTTGGTATGCCGAAATGGCTTTGTACCATACTATATTGACACAGTGCTAGTGTGACACTAGTACGGGGTCCGGTACTGAGACGAACCTTGTATGCATGTATGTATCTATGTATGTGTTTGCTTGCTTGCTTGGGTTTAAAAGTGTCATAGTTAGGGCTAGGCTGGGCTGGGTCGGGCTACACCCTTACTCGAGCTCGGCTCGAATTTTTTCGGGCTTCACGGCGAGCTTAGGCCTGAAATTTTTGGAAAATCCAGGCCCTAGCCTGGCTTGAGCCCAAACCCGGGCTCAACCTAAACCTGATTGGGTCGACCTGAATTTGTGGAGTGGAGTGTGGTTCATTGAATCACAAATGGCTTTTTCATTGATAATTTAGAATTCTAGTTATTTTAACATACCTTAAATCACATCCAACTATTATGCCTTCAAAAGATTCTATAAAAGCTTGAAAACACCAATTCTTAATAGTTGTGAGCCCAAAGGTTTAAGGAAGGATGATGAAGGGCTTGAGACTTGTTCGGGCTTGAATGCGCGCTCCATTTCGGGCCTTGTTCGGGCTCGGGCCGGGCTTGGGCCTGGGCCGGGCCAATGATTTACCTGAGCCCGGCCCAAAAAACAAATGAGTTCTATATTTAAGCCCAAACCCAGCATGAAATCTTTTGGGCCTAGCCCGTAGTTTGACCGATGGGCCTTGGGCCGACCCGAGCCCATTTCCAGCCTTAGTCATATTCATCAACTTTAAAAGTTTTATGAGAAACAATTGAGTCAAATATGGAGCAGGCAGGATTGTGCTAGTGCAATTTAGTGATGTTTCTTTGCACAACCTATTTTCCTGTACAACATTGCTAATTTGTTTTTTCCCACACTGAGCTGGATTTCATCTTTCTTTATTTGAAGATATGCATATCTAGGTTAAAGTTGTTATTTATTTTATTTAAGTCATTTTAGGAGATTTTTTTCCTGAATGTCTTAGTAACTTAGGATTATGATTAGTTTATTTAACTGATTTTTAAGTGAAGTTATAAAGGATTATTAGAGAGGCTGCTTTGCTTCTTTTCATTTATAATATCTGGAAGATCCAAAGAGAAAAATAGTTAAGAAGTATACAATTTACCAAATAAATTTGCTCACTTTGAGAAATTGATCATTGGATTTCTTTTTATGAGAGTAAAAATATTTTGGCTACTGTATCATTTAATACAGTTAATAGTACTGTTACATGATTAATGATCACCTAAAAAGAGTTAACATGCAGTACTCTCATTGTTATGATATCTTATGAAATATTATTTTCAATTGCAGACACTTAATAACTGAAGAAACATTTTGTCTTCAAGAATCTTCTTTATATAGTGAGTTTGTGCTGTTTTCAGTTGGTGGTTGTGTTGTCAGTGACCAATGCCTGGTACATGAAATTTGATGGAAGTAGACTTGGATCTGGGTTTTCATCTGTTTGCTTCTAGAGATTTAGCGCCGTTGCCTGAATATCAATATGCCATGCTTGAATTCAGTGACCTCTTGTGCTCCTCATTTTCTTTTATCTGCTTCATTTTTTCTTCTGCATAGTGTCATTTTATTAGATTCATTCTCAAAGAGTTTGAAAGAAGAAAATATTTGTTACTATATGAACTACATGGTTTCATTTACACCATAGATGACAATTATTACATAGCTTATCGGTAAACTCTAAATTATATCTGGTTAATAGACTTTTAGAATAATTGAATATTAAGTTACGGTAGATCCTATTTTTACTCTACTGGCAACTACTAGTAGATGATGAGCTAATGGTTTGGGGATAATGTGGGCTTGTCAGGAGATTAAAATTTTTGTTTTCATTAAGTTTTTGTAGTGAGCATTCTTGTGGCATGTGCTTCATAACAACATAAGATAACTAAACTATAAAACAATGTGAAGTTTGAGTTATTTGAGAGGCTTCCGGCAGTGGCAAGAAGCAGTTGTATGAGTATGTTATTCTGGAGTGCATCTGGCGCATCAAAATTTTTAGCAACTAGGAATGGAAGGAGCTAAAGTTTTGTCCATGTGTCAAAAAAAATAAGTTAATCATGACCGATAACATGGATTCTCTACATAGATGGGCCATTGGCACTGGGGAAGCTCTATTTATCATACATGTAAGCAGTTGTTTGATGCTGCTGGAGTCTATTCCTGTTTGCGCCTGCAAGCTGGTATGGCGTGGTGGACACACATTGTATCGCCATGATATTTTACATGCACCTGATGTCTGGTGAAGTGTTGTCTCCATGCTAGTCCTTCTAGGTTTAGGCTTTAGATTTGAATGTGCTGATAGTTAAGTTTATGTGAGAACTACTTATTTTGGTGGTGGATATTTGTTAAACTTTATTCTGGCTCCATGATATCATGGATCATTATGAAAGAACTTGTTTTATCTTTTGGGTTCCTATGCCATTTGTTTGGGATGACTCTATATGTTATTTTTCATGATTTGTTTATGTCAAGGGGTTACATCACCACTGCATCACTTAGTACCATCACTTCAACGAAGACCACTTTTCTTCACTTTCTTTATGTCTTCCATTATATCAGATTTTCATATTCCTTGACAATGCAGGTGACAATGGAGAGGTAACCCCAACACATTTGCTTCTGGGCATATGGTCAGAGAAAGATTCTGCTGGTCACAAGATATTGGCTTCCATCGGTTTTGATGATGAAAAAGCTAATGAGCTGGTCAAGTCTGTAAGTTTCAAGCCCATCTTCTTTCTAGAGAGCTAGGTTGGTAAATTGTCGACTGTGACATGATTCTTGTGACATGCAGGCCAATGAGGATGCAGTCATGACCTATAGATAGATGCCGAGGAAAATTCCGTAATGGCATATATTTTCAGAATTGGATGCTCAAAGAACCTCCCATTCAGCCCCATTCATCTTTCGGCAAATTTCATTTTCATAATTAATGATCTGCTTACAAGGTTCATCGTGGAATCATCAACCACCGATATGGTGGTAAGGTGTGTTGAGAAAACTTCCCATAGGATTTTGTTTTTGAATCCTTATCAACAGGGCATCTGTGTGTACGATCGATTCAGTGCATCTAGTCACCCATTATTGTGGGTATTGTCAGCCTTTCACGTTTGGTCCTTGCATTGTTGAAGACCAAAACTTGTGAATCAAAATCCAATAGCATCCGGTTTTGGTTTGCTTCAATCGTCAAAACTTATGTTGCCATTGCCTTTTTATGGTTTATTGCTACGCTGTTGCTGGTCATGTACGACAGAAATTGTCATGAACTTGAATTGTTGCATTGAAGCACCGAGCTTAACAGCCTTAAGATGAGTTCTGGTTGCTTTGGATTGCAAAATAGCACCTTTTGTGGAGAAATGACAAACTAGCATTATAAGATAGCATCTTTTGTTTCAATCATCTGAAGAGATGACTTTAAATTGCCCTTTATGAAGGCTGGAGGGTTGCATCTAAAGGATGAGGAAGGATGCTGTATGTGAAACTGGCATGGTGAATGAGCTTCTTAGCTAGAAGATGGCTGGATTTGTATTTGTTGGGGGCATATGGGAGGAACAAATCTTTAGCTAGAAGAGATTCTTAGCAAGTCCACCAGCCCTTGTACTGTTGAATTTGTGCGTGCCATGTACCTGACTAGGCTGAACTTGATCGGACTTTTTCCTGCCAGCATAATTTACGGATTTGGTATTTGGAAATTGTTTCTGGCAATGGAATGATTATAATTCAGAAATCTTGCCAATGTCTACCAGTGAGTTGGATAAAATTCACATGATTGTTATTAGACATATTTGTAAAAATAAGCATTGGAGAGGAAAAACCATAAATGATAATAGTAATACGTACATTCATATATCATTAGGTGGGCTTTAGGCCTTAACTATATTACTTTTTGCTGGGTTTGTGTTGGGCCTATTTAAAATTAGACATTTGTTATGCCTAAGTCTGGCTCATGATCAGCTCTAGTTTCAAATAATATCAACACATGACAATAGATTCGTAAGCTATAAGTATTCCAATGAGCAAGCCAAAACAATCCATCAATTAATTGATGAAAAAAATAGGGGAAGGAATGGAATCACCACCGGCATTGTGAGACCAGGAATCTCTTTGGTTCATTTGGCTAGAAAGTGGATGTGGATGGACTAGGTCTTGCGGTGGTGTTTTACACAATCTTATAGTTCATTTTCTATAGAAGTGCTCTAACATTCGGACCGTAATAAGAGGAAAGTTGAAACAATTGTATTTCATCCTTTCTCTAGTTGATAAATTTGTTTGAGCTCACATATTTGTTGTAAGGGAGTGCCGAGATACTCTGTTTGTTTAGGTTTCATGGTTACAACATTCAACATTTCTTATTGGGACTTGAAAGCCAAAACTTTCTCCCACTGGTCCCAACTATCTATATTAAATACAAAGTACCATGGGGTGGTTTACACATTAAGATTGTTTTGCTCTTCATCGCCTCACTAGGCTTGAGATTTAACACATCTGGCTGATATACCTCCAAGTATAATTTTTTTATTAAATCCCAACATAGATATTTCTAGCTTCTATCATATCAACGTGCTTATAAAACACTTCAGCATTAACGCCTTTTGTTAGAGGGTCAACAATTGTATCAACAAAAAATAAATAACTAATACTACTTGTTGTGGTTCAAATTTGGCCCGAGGGTGACCACGTCGGAGGAGTCGGAGGAGCTGCCGGAGTGTGGAAGGAGAGGACAAAGGCTACCTCCTGCGCAACGATGTACCTGCACAAAGCCTCACCGGTGGGGTTCCGGTGAGGGCCTTCTGACGCTCAAATTAGAGTGAGGTAAATTTGGTCTAGCCAAAAGTCTCCTTTGGCGTTACCTAATAGGACTATTTATAGTCCCCGTATAGATGCCCAGGTGGTAGATGTATGACCCGTCCTCATCATGGGAGGAGATGAAGCGCAACCAGAGCTTGCTTGTGGCGCGCAGTGCAGTCCGTTCTTGGGAACGGTGAGGAGTTGATAGTCGTAGCAAGGTATGGTTCCTGGTTGATATGTCGTAGCGTGGCCAGTAAGCAAAGCATAATGTTGTGAGGCTGCTGCAAGGCATGACCGCAGCATGTGGACGACGAGGTCGGCCTTATGGAGTCGGCCTTCTGAGTTCGGCCTTCTGGGATTGGTCTTCTGGGCTCGGCCTTCTGAGATTGGCCTTCTGAGCTCGGCCTTCTGGAGTTGGCCTTCTGAGCTCGGCCTTCTGGAGTTGGCCTTCTGAGCTCGGCCTTCTGTGTTGGGTGACATCATGCCAAAAAATAGGACGATCCATTTTGCCTCCCATCATTTGCCCCCCGACTTTCGAGTTCGAGGTGTCTTTTGGCTCGAGCGAAGGAAGTAGTCCAGTCATTGATCATCCTGTAATATAACCAAGTATCTATAGAGATGTATGTGCCGAGTAGGGTGTATCTCTCGTGCAGTTGGAGCTAAGGGTTTTAGGCCGAGCTATCCAAGCCGAGCTAAGCGACTGCTTTGAGGTCGACTTCAGCAGCCTTCTTTGGCTTATGGTCGATTGAGCTGGGCACCTCCACTCAAATCGGGATGTGTCGTCACAGAAGGCGTCGAATGTTGTTGAATTGACGTCGAAATGGTGTCGAATTGGCATCGAATGTCATTGAATTGGCGTCGAATGTCGTTGAAATGGCGTCGAAATGATGTTGAATATTGTCAAAATGGCATCAAAATGGCATCGAATGTCGTCGAATTGTCGTCGAAATGACGTCAAATTGGCATCGAAATGGCATCGAATGTTGTCGAATGTCGTCGAAATGACGTCGAATGTCGTCGAAATGGCATCGAATATCGTCGAAATGGCGTCGAAATAGTGTCGATCACTTAGATGAGCTCAAGAACAGAAGAGCTCGAGCACTTAGATGAGCACGAAAATAGAAGAGCTCGAGCACTTAGATGAGCTTGAGAACAGAAGAGCTCGATCACTTAGATGAGCTCGAGAACTGAAGAGCTTGAGGGTAGGCGCCAGCCTGAGAATATAAATGAGGGGGTCGACGTTGGGGATGGAGGTCCGACCTTGAAATATGTGAAATATTGAAATTATTTAAAGTCGAAGTAGCGTCTTGTACCTTTTGGAGATATTTTGACAGCTTCCGAGCTTCGAGGTTCCTCAGGACTTGGCTCAGCCCGGCTGGGAGTCGTTGGAGGCCATTAGGCGGCAGGAGTTGAGCTCTGGGCCGCGCCGCTGCCCCCTGAGATTGAGGAGCCATGATCATGCAGGATCCATGGCTATCCAAGAGCATTTTCTTTTGCCAGGCTGGACCAATCTTGTTGTTGCCTTAGTTGGCCAAGAATGGTGTTGTAGGCCGAGCTGACCTGGGCCACGAGAAGGTTTAACTTCATAGTATTTTCTTGGGATGGAATCTCCTGTGAATCCGGCCAGAGGAGTGCTCATCCTTTGGAAGGCATTACAAAATGAGGCGTCAGCCGAGCTTCCATTATGTACTAAAATCCTTTTTAAAGCCTTGCAATGATAAATAAAATAACTACATCATCATCATAAAGAGGGTTCAACATCCTTTTGGTCTTCATTGGAAAAGAAGATGACTTCCACAGTGCATAGATGCTTTGAGGAAGCTTCTTCTCCCGAGCTCGATGCTTCAGGTGCCTTTACTTGCCTGTCCTCTGATGGCATTGATGATGCTAGCAAGAGGTCAGTTGTCATTCCGCTCCTCACGCGACACTGGGTTTTGTTCCTCGGGCTCTCTCCTGTAGGCCTGATCACGGACAAAATAACTCAACCGACCTCGGCGGATAAGTGCCTCGATCTCATCACGAAGCTCATAGCAATCCTTCGTATCATGGCTGCGATCTCGGTGGAAGTGGCAGTACTTTTTTAAGTGCTTCCGTGACTCTGTCGGTCACATCCTCAATGGAGGTCGGAGGTAGCCCTGACCCTCAATCTCGATGAAGATCTCTGCTCCGATGGATGTGAGGGGAATGTATGTCTGAAACTTTTGGAGGGAAGACCTCGGGCGAGCTAGGCTCTTGGGCTAAGAAGGCTCTTTCTCATGCTAGGGGAATCTGCTGCTTGGTTGGGAGCGCTCCTCATGGCGCTTCTTCTGCATCTTGGCAGGTCATTCGGCTGCCTCCCGTCGAGAGGCCATGGCTTCCTTAGCTTTGGCATACTTGCAAGCTCGGACCAACATTTCAACAAAGTCGGCGGGAAGACTCTTCTCGATGGAGAAGAGAAATTTGTAGGACCGAGCTTCAGTCTTCAATGTCGACATGGCAATTGATTGGTCGAGATCACGAACCTCCCATGTGGCCGAGGTAAAGCGATTGATGTAGTCTTTTAAAGATTCTCCCTCCTTCTGCTTGATGGCGAAGAGGAAGTCTAAGGTCCGGTGCTGACGCCGGCTAGCGGAAAAATGGGTGGAGAGCTGCCTGCCAGCTATTCGAAGGAGAGAATCGAGCTGGGCTTTAGTCTGGAGAACCAAAGATGAGCTGCCTTGTGGAGAGATGCTCGGAAGGCTCTGCAGAGTAAAGCGTCTGTGGCTTCTTGGAGTGTCATAAGGGCCTTGTAGCTCTCCAAATGATCTAGAGGATCGGATGAGCCATCATATGGCTCAATCTGTGGCATCTTGAATCTCTGGAGGATTGACTCATCCATGATCCATTGAGGAAATGGGGACTCTGTTGTAAAGTCGAGGTCGGCATCTCACTTCGGGGCTCGGTCTCGAAGCATCTGTATCTGCTGCTCCATGTCCTCGACTTTTCTGCTGAGCTCGGATGGGGCTCCTGTTGCAGCTCGGCATGGGGCAGACCCCACCTCAGATGGGTGCTCCCGTGCTCAAGGCGTCAGGCTTCGGCGTGAGCTCTCAGGATAATGGATGAGCAACAAGCCCTCCCGGCTTGGGGGTCGAGCTCGGTGGGAGCTTCGGTGGTGGCGACGCTCTATAGAAAAATGACGTCGCGAGCGATGTCCTGAGGACTCATGCTCGTGAGGAGGGAGTACAGGTTGGTCTTCTACTTGTTGTAGGCCTTGAACGGCCACAGTGAGTGCTTGGACTTGTTGGACAAACAGGTTAAACTTCTCTGGTGAGACTTGAAAAATTTGGTCCATTGGTTTTGCAAGGGGTGGACTTTGGAGCGAGTTGCCGAGAGCTGGTGCCTGGATCCTCGATGTATTTGAAGCTCCTTGACCCCTCAACTTCATGATCATGACTTAGGCCCTTCCTCTAGCGCCTCACCGGCGAGGTTCTGGTGAGGGCCCTCCGATGCTCAAATTAGAGTGGGATAAATTTGGTCCAACCAAAAGTCTCTTTAGACGTTACCTGATGGGGCTATTTATAGTCCCCGTAGAGGTGCCCAGGTGGCGGAGGTATGGCCCGTCCTCATCATGGGAGGAGATGGTGCGCAGCCAGAGCTTGCTTGTGGCACGCAGTGCAATCCATTCTTGGGAACGGTGAGGCCTTGACAGTCATAGCAGGATATGGTCTCTGGTTGATATGTCGTGGCGTGGCCGGCAAGCAAAGTATAATGTTGTGAGGCTGCTGCAGGGCATGGCCGCAACATGTGGATGACGAGGTCGGCCTTCTGAGTTCAGCCTTCTGAGCTCGGCCTTCTGAGCTCGGCCTTCTCTGTTGGGTGACTTCATGCTAAAAAATAGGACGATCCATTTTGCCCTCCATCACTACTTTTTTTCAATGATATTATGCATATAATGATATTCAACTCAATTATGAATACGTCTTAAGTTATATGGATGACTGCCAATTAGTGCAATAGCTGCTTGATTATCATAATGTACATGAGGAGGTCCAGTAGAAATACCAAGTTTCAGATCATGTATAAACCATTGTATCCAAATAGCATAAGTAAATGCTGTACTTCAAACAATGTATTCTGTTTCTTCTAACAGCACAAACCTGTTTCTTGCTAGACCAAGAAATGGCAGCACTACAAAAAATAAACAATGTCTGGATGTTGATTTATAATCATCTATATCGTTGGCAAAATTGGCATTTGGCTAGCTAGTTACTTTAAATTCATTAGCTTGGTAGCATAATTTAAGACTTTAGTTTTTTTGATATATCTAAAAATTCTTTTTACAACTTTTCAACAAGATATACTGGGGTTATTTTGATATCTAGTAACTAGACCTATGGCATAATTTATATCATGCCTAATGCAAAGCATAGGATGCATTAAAACTTTCTATTGCTTGTGCATAAGAAATATTTAATTTTTCTTGCCCTTCAACTTGGCAATCTTTCTTACTCAATTTTAAACTCTTTTCGGCAAGAGTAGATAATGGTTTTCTGTTATCCATTTTAAATATTTTAAAGATATAATCAAGATATCGTTCTTGATTTAAATAAAATATTTTAGATTTTCTATCTCTAATGATTTTGATACCAAAACATAGGATGCTTCTCCCAAGTCCTTAAGAGTTTAGCCATGATTTAGTTTTTTCGATCATTTCTAAACTATTTCCAACAAGAAGTATATTATCAATATATAAAGAAAGAATTGTGAAGTAGCTCTTACTCTTCATAATATATACACAATGGTCCAATTTATTAACCATATACCCTAACTTTAAAATTGCATTATGAAAAGTAAAATACTATTGATGAGAAGATTATTCAATCCATATAAAGATTTCTTTAAATAGTACACTTGATTTTCTAGTCCTTTTATTACAAAGCCCTTGGGTTGCTCTATATAGATTGCTTCGTTCAATTCATCATTAAGAGAAAAATGGTTTCTACATCTAATTATATAAGTTATAAATAATAAAAAGTAAAAATAACTAAAATTATTCTAATATACATATATTACAAGGAAATTTATAATAGCAAAATTTATATCTTCTTGTTGAGTAAAGTCTTTAGTGGCCAATCTAACTTTATATATATCCGGATAACCATCAAATCTGAATTTCTTTTAGAATACTCATTTGCAACCTATAGCCTTCCTACCTTTTGGTAGACAACAAAAGGTAATAGATTCATACTTGATGTGCTTCAATCGATTCAATATCTTCATTCATAGCCTTTATCCATTCTTTAGATTCATACGAGGTTATTGCATGTTTAAAGTTAATAGATTCATCAATCTCATCTAAGTATATAGAGTTTTCCATTTCTTCACTTAAATGAATATAATAATCATTTAAATATGATGGAGTTTCTTTAGATCTTTTTCTTGCCACAAAGTTGATTTAAAGTTTGCTTCCCATTTTTATCGTCACTCTCATTATTTAATTCGAATGTACTTGTTTTCTCATTTACTTCTAGAGGGTTATTAATTATTGATTGATTATCTTCATTAGATTTTTCTAGGAATATTGCATTTCCACTCTGTGGAGTAATTGATTAAGCCCTCATTTGATTTTGATGAGCTTAAAGCATTTGAGTATATCTTATATTATACT